>CM069452.1:30469305-30690359 GCA_035610835.1 Ophiura sarsii
GAAAAATATGAGGTTGCTTCTAATAACAAAATTTGATGAGCCAAAAAAAACCACTTAAGTGGTTGGAAGGAGATGTCTTTTATTTCCTATTATTTTCAACCGCTCAAATGTAGCTTTTCAAATGATGTATACAATCAACCAGAAAATAAAAATGGAATCTGACCGACTTCAGTCTCATTTTGATTGATCACACCACAATTGTTCGATGGTATTACAGGTACCTAATGTGTTAACGCTTGAACGCACGGCTGATATGTCAGAAATTATTATATTCTAAATATGGACTTTATTTTCTCCAGGGCAACACAACTCGACTTGATGATGTGCTGTTTTCATCAGCCAACTCACTTCAATTGTGTCCCAGACGATTTGGTCTGCCGGGTATGTTGAAATAAGGTAAACACATTTTTTCCCTTAAAACATTTCTTGTCGTAAGTGAAAGAAGAGTCAGAACAACTTTACGGCTATTATGACAATGTTTACTTCCCCTGAAGATTTTCTTTTACACAATATGCAATACTCTTTATGATTTATCCAGCAATGCCATATAGGTGTGATAACTGAACCCTTCCACGGTAAACATTTTAAAAGGAAAACATGCCCTTTCAGCTGGCACCAATCAAATTGTATGCATATATAGTTCAATGCTGCGAATTTGCACTCGAAAAAATGACGGTTTGACCTAGAAGTAAAGGATAATGACCAAGTATCAGTTGTTTATTAGTTACCGTCAATAATATGAACATTTTAACGTTGAAAGTAAGGAATCTAAGAGAGAACGTGCAGATAATGATTCATATCATAATGCTGAATAAAACAACTGCTGTAACCGTAAATATCAATACACGTCGGGTTAAGATGTCTCAAAGACAGACATAATCACACAATCATGCTATTGTGGTTTCAACCTATTCTTATCGAAACAGAAGGTGTTGTAGGTACTCCATTGGAAAATTGTACTTTACGTCCCATATACTGGTATACTAGTGTCGGTCGATACTGGTACATAAAATTATCCAGTATCGCTCGATACTGGTACAATGTTATTGTTTCAGTATCGGTCGATACGGGAGCACCCAAACTGTAATAAAGTGTTCAAGTATCGGTCGATACTTGAACACTTTATATATTACAGTATCGCCCGATACTGGAACACTAACTTTGTACCACTATCGACGAAGTCGGAATACTGGGTGTTCTAGTATTGGTCGATAAGTATCTCGGACCGCTGGTCAATAACCATTTTTATTTCTACAAAGACAATTGTCCCAAGGGTATCATAATGATTAGAATAAGTCCATAAGGCATGTAAGGTCGATAAGGAGTTGGATGCGTTGCGACAACAACAACTGTGATAAGTGTCGTTATTGACTTTATAATGAGCAAAATACACTTTGTGATATATGTTTTTAATAAAGTATGATTAATGAATTATTGTATGGCACTGACTCTGTTCTGATTGTGCCATTGATTTGAGTATTCGAATATGAATACGTAAGGATTATCAAAGGAGATATATCATACTATGAAATCACGTCATATTATGAAGACAGTAGTGTTGTAATAAAAAGGATTATCTTACAAGTGCCAATGCCTTTGGGTGTAATGACAAAACGACGAACAAAACATAGTCCGCACGCGACCACTGATCTTAATAATCTAAACCTTAGGCAATTTGTTTACCTTTAATAACTCTCTTTATATTTATAGGTCAATAAACATTAGGATTCCATCCCCTTAAAAGTTCCAGACAATCCTAACCCCCGATTTCCAAGGTTATCGAGGGTAATAAAACTTCCCCTCCTACACCATTTCTCTGATTTATTTCATACCACTTGTTTATTGCTGGGGAACTTGCCACCGTTTCAACCGCTCCCCATAGCATGGCCCAAGGTTTTATGCTCTTGAGGAGGCAGGCCTGTTTCGGCCGTGTACTTTAGTGTTGTCTTTGGGACTTTTTATTTTGTTTTGTATTTGATAAAAGTGGCAATAACGGAAATAATGTGTCAATGTTCATATTGTTTGCTGGTCGAACGAGTAAAATCCATTGGATATTAACGAAGCTAGCTATATATACTGAAAGAAAATATTAACATTTGACCAATAAACTCCTTTAGTTGTCTATAAATAGCTTCAATTAAAATTGGATAATTCCCTGGGTGGAACTAGAAGCCCAAAGTGAATTTGGTTAAAGTTGATTTGTTAAGAAATTCAAACTTTAAACTTCAATTCGTTATAAAAACTAGTGCTGTTTCAGATTTTGTAAACTCAAAAGTTCCAATATCGATAAAAGTCACAATATAGTATCCACAAAGCAGATTTTAGTTTGGGGCTTTTTGGTCCAATATTGATAATCAATTTTCACAACTTTCCTAAAACTCAATATACAAGTATTATATATCATAATATAGCCCATAACAAGACGCTTAAAAATAACGGTTTTTTGTTCTGGTTGCTATGGTAACCGTACAGGAGCTCTGATTGGCTAAAAACGACTACGAATGTAACTTAATAACGCAAACTTCTATTGTACCCATTCTTAGGATAATGATGTATAATGATATTCCGCGCGCTTTAATGGAGCCGGAATTTTGATACGGTTGCCATGGCAACCGGTAACCGACCAATCACATAATTTTGCGACGTAATTCAAATTTGAGAGGGAAAAAAAATCCGGCTTCATTAAGGCACAGATTTACTTATTTGCAACATGAATTTCAAATTTCATGAAATTTCAACGTTGCGTTTATTGAGTCACGTTCGTAGTCGTTTCGCAAGTTTGCGTGTTTTCTTGTTTTGCGATATCGAGCGAAACGTATTTAAAAATATTAAAATTGCTTTTAGACACATTTTGAGTCAATTTTTGCGAAAATCGCATGTATATTAGGATTTTTATCGCATTTTTTAAATATAAGGGCTTAAATATAGCGGGGTGAGAAAAAATAAAGAAATACATAAGAAATGCCGTTGACCTAAAGATTTGATGAATAATTATGCGCAATGAATTAATTTAATATTATTGCACAAAAAAACTATAGAAAGTTACAATGGTTTATTTAAATGTAATTTAAAGTGAATTTGCTAAAAAATACAGGGTGAGCGTTTTCTACACACAAACGAATACAAATCACCTACGATTTTCGAAACTCCGTAAACTAAATTGACCATAACATATGAACCGAATGTCCGATTTGGCTCAAATAAAAACCATGTTAAAGCTTAGACATTGCAGTTTTCCATGGTGCTTTTATCTTATTTTTTTCAAAGTGACTACATTTTGAAATCTGACCACCCCATACCCCCCCCCCCCCTTAAACGTTAGTGCGGCAAAAATGTAAGGCTGTCTGCTAACGCGATGTCTCCCGGCGTGTTGTCACACTAGGGGGTCTCTGCCAATTCTTGGGTTGAACTAGAAGCCCAAAGTCACGATATCTATGCCCTAGAGCTGATTTTAGTTTTAAAAATTAGCCCAATATACGGGGTTGAAAGTCTGTTTGTAAGTTAACTTGTGGGAAGAAGGTAGGCTGCATTTTGGCTATGTCAGGTTTCGACATGTGGTAAGGTTGTCCAGGGAGCGAGTACTTAGCTTCAACCCGTCACAAATTACATTGCAAATTAAACAGCTAAATGGAACGTAATGATGTTGATGTGTTGTTTCGATAGAAATTAGACAAATCAATGCACGCGCTGATGTTGATGCGTGAATAATGGCAAGAACCCGTACACGACACTATATACAAATCAATATTAACAATTTAAGCATAATTTTGATCTATGTAAAAATGAATAAAAATATGTTAACAAGTTTGCTAACACCCGCTGTGAAAATCGGCGAACCCGTGATTCCTGAACAACGAATCAAAACAAAGCGCGCGGTGCGAGCATTGAACGGCGTACACGCGAAGTGCATTAGACACTTTCAATGCACTCCGCGTGTTTTAGTTTCTTGCTTTCTGATTAGTTCGACACTACTAAGAGTGTATGAATATTATATAATGTACCATATCATTTCCCTGACCCCGTAAATGGCATACCAGATTAAGGTTTCGTGAATTATTCATAATCAGAACTGCTTTACGCATCATACAAGTAACTTTTTCATATTTTAATGCAAAGCAGGGTGCATACACTAAAGAACTAAATAATTTGCGCACGTTAAGAAATTAAAAAATGCTACTTCTCGCCAATTGGAACGAACTAAATTATAAAATGGCTAGATCATATGCATTCATAAAGCACCTGAACCTAATACTTAGAACAGTAGTTGTAGCAGGTGCATTGCTTATTGTGTTCATATATATATAGAACGTAATTAAGACCTATAGGAATATCTTTCGCCGTACTAGTTGGGGAAATGAGACCCGAAGGATTCATTTTGTACCAGACACATTGCAGTGTCGTATAGTAGAAAAACGGTTATCTGCAAAGATTATACATGTAGGGTCAATTAAATAAGTTAAACTGTGTATTGGACATCAGTTAACGAGGTTACTGATTCTTCAGTCAAACTACAGATACGTATAGAATCTCAAATGTAATGTTTGTAGATAATTTCTTTATGCACTTCACTGTGCTTTGTGATATATACAATAATCCTTTTCACAAAAGGAGAAACGGAGGAGGCGTTTGCGTGAGAGAAACATTTTAATATAAATAATGATTGTTTACATCTGGGTTTTCTTAATTTCAAAATCCAAATATTACTAACAACACGGGCCCGGTGACCTGGCAGTAAAAGATAATGACCGAAAATAAGTTGCTTACAGATGTAACCGTGAATAGTCTGATCATTTCCATAAAAAAAACCAACACTTGTTTCTGACAATGATAGGTCCAATAATGGTACTTTTCCACTGGTCATATAGACCTTCAATCGTCTTCAATTTTATAACATTATGTTTGTATCGCAACTTCTGAAGTATATATCAGGTTGTTGAATTTTACACCTAAAATGGTGTAAATATAGAAGTTAATATATACAGGGTATCCTTCTAGGGTTTGGCATGTTTAGTAACACGTAATATAAGTACAGGAAAATAAGACAAAACAAATTATTGTGCGCAGTTATTGCAAAAATAAAATATAAAGCATACGATACACTATTCGCAGGAGCCACAGCCAAACTGCATAGCGAAGCATTATTTGATTAAGTTTCATGCCAGCTAATGCCTGAAGGTGTATTGGTGTGACCTTTATCCGTTGGGGTTGGAATTGAATTTGATAATTTCCCACTTTAACTTTATTGGAATGGTATATTTTTTTCTATCGCTATGGTAGAAGTTGGCAAATTTCTCCAATGTCCAGTAAAAAAAGAATCCCTCGATATTTATATGCCTTAGGGTGGTTTAAAACACGGGGTATAATAGAGATGCGTATACAAATCAATATTATTCATTTCACTTCAGTGATAACAATCATGTTTACAGGCTTACCGGTCACCACTCCATAGGTTAATAATCGTATCTTTTTTAATTTCATCATATCTATTTTCTCGATTGATCTTATTACTAGATATGTACGCGAGTTGCGATAAATCTATTTTGCTCTGTGATTATTCTTCACTAGTTATTCACAATTTTGGTATGCTATAACACCTAGGTTAAGAGACAGACAAATGTCATTTGGGACTTCATTAGATTACGAATTCATCAACACTAGTGCTGGAGCAATGACCGTCTGAGTAAAAAGTCGAAGAAACTATGAGCATTTACGTTTAATGAAACATTATGGAACATTAATGTACATTAATGTTAGAGCATAATGTTCTTTTAACGCCATTTATTGTTATTGCTGAGCGAAGGTTTTATTACCGATGTTTTTCTGGTAACATTTAATGATGGTCTAGCAATTGCAAAGCTTGAATTGATGTATCATTTCATTGAACTATGCACAATACTTGATTGAGTGCGTTACTATTGAATTGTAAATAAGCAACTACTCCATCTCTCCTCCGTGAAAGAAACACAGAATTCCTCATTCCCTAATGCAAATATTACGTTCCGGCAGTATGTAAATTATTAAGGGGCCTTAGGCTATCTGGATTGTTGTCTGGATCAACGTTCACAAATCAAGCAAGGCTCATATATAAACTTTGAATTGGAAGATTGTAAGTAATATTTACCCAACGAATATTGTTGGCAAAAATCGTTATGGCAAGAATCTATAAATGTAGCTAACGTGATATTGAAGATTATTTAGAACACTTCTTCGTTTACTGCAAACGGATCAGACAATTATGGTGTGATAATAAGGTAGAATCGTACAAAAGACTCGCCTTTAATCTAATTTAATCAAACCAGCTGTTTTGACAAGTGGTTTGACATTCCGGAAAGCCCCTCTTATCTTACCTGTCAACCAAAGTTGTTACGATGTATTTACGTAAATGTTGACCAATCAGACTACGATTTGCATATTAGTTGTTATTGGCCAATCACAGATAAGAGATTTTGCATACTTATCGTATTTTATGAATGGAATTTAAAAATCAGTTCATTTTAAACTCCGTGCGAGAAAAGTCACACGTAAACTGACTCGTTGAAAAGCACGATTCAACGTTATTTGTTGTAAAATTTTCTACGAATTCAAGAAAATATAAACATAAAGAACTGTCTCCTTCATTTAGAGTTTTTTTTCAAGTTTAGTGTAATCAACCGCTCGGCTATTGCGACGCTTCACATATGGAACAAGGTAAATTCAAAGAAAATGATTTTGTCAGTCACAGACTTTTTGGATATCATGTAATAAATCAAGTAGAAAACACTATAATCAATAAGTTAATAATAATTATAGGAACAGTATGTGTCAAATATGGCAGTTATCCAAACTTAATAGCATTACTGCATCAATAATTGAATTGATGAAACATTGTCCAATTTATAATTGCTAAGTTATATACACGAACAGTATGACGTAGTAACCATAATTATGTGAATATATGAAAAGCTTTGTTGCAACTGCGTTGGGACGTGCCTGAGTGAGCGGGCTATTTGATTATGAACATACAACATGTGGTCACATTCAAAAGAAACACTTAAATGAAGTTTATGAACATACCTTTCTGGTAGAAAAGTACAATTCATTCAAATTTGATTATACAGGGTGTCCAAAAATGAAGAAAACAAATTCGGCTGATTACTTAGAACCACATTTCTGTATTATGAATTGATTACAATGTTAAGCCTGTCATTAATTGCACTGACATCTTGCTAACATACATAGTTAAGTCTGTTGATCTATAGAAATCAGCATTGGATATTGAACAATTTGAAAATTATATAGTAGGGTGACGGATTTGGTGGATAAAATAAGCCAATCCTAAGTAATTAGTATCAATATAATTAACAAAGATTATCTTAAATATTAAGGAACATTCAACATTAGGTCCAAACACTGCATCCCCCCCCCCCCCCAGTTACCATTTGAAATGGGTAATAATCTGCCGTTGATACATTTTTAGATGGTATTTGTTGTATGTAATTAATTAGTAATATTAATTAATTGTGGTTTCAATTAACACTAATTAAGGTTTGGTAATTACTATAATGATACTAATCACACAAAATAGTAATTCAATGAACTAATATTACACAAAGTTTAATCATTTATGTTGCCCATCACATTGGAAATACATAGAATGCATCCTCACCCGCATGCATCCTCACCCTGACTAATTGTAATTAACGAGTTATAGTAATTAATCTCAACTTGATTTATACATTTTTCTTATAGATACTATTAAAGCAATAAATTATCTTCCAAATGAGACTAAATATACTCAATTGTGATGTATGGTTTGAAAAATATAAGCATTTCAATGGCAAATGAGCGAAAAAAATGTTGCCCATCCCATTGGAATACATAGTATGCATCCTCACCCGCGTGCATCCTCACCCGCTTCCACCCTGACTAATTGTAATTAACGAGTTATAGTAATTAATCTCAACTTGATTTATACATTTTTCTTATAGATACTATTAAAGAAAATTATCTTCCAAATGAGACTAAATATACTCAATTGTGATGTATGGTTTGAAAAATGTAAGCATTTGAATGGCAAATAAGCGAAAAAATGTGACAAATCCACCCTTTTTAGGGTCCCAACTTAAGAAATGTGACCATGTGGTATTTTCTTCCCGCGTAATGTATTGAAAATGTGACTTTTGAAAAGTGACTAATTGTCTTTAAATGGTGCTAATCATGGTTTATCTTTGTTGTTAGGTGGCAACTTTGGTATCAAATTGTGCCGGAAAGATGCATCCAAATGTCTATAAGATAGTCTGTTTGGTCAAACAGTAATCGAAAGTTACTCTTAAGGACATAAACAAAGTGTATGACTCTCTTTTGTTGAGCACTTTATGTATTATCCCGACCAGATTGCTTATGGACGGCAGTAAAGGCCCTCATGCTATGGTGGGCGAGCCCAAAAAGAATCTCTCTAGCCATAATGATAGTTATATTCGTCTTTTCTTTAACCAATTTAATAACAATGTCCCATAGATTTAAAATGGTCGCTAATTCACATACATTTGAGTATTTCCGCACTATTTTTCAACAACAATATTTAACTCCTAAAACTCTATGAATCAGACGATGAGTTGAGAATGTTTGTATTGTTCGTTAAGCACGATTTTTATGGGGCGTTTATAACTGCCCCATATTCCAAAATACCGTTTTTTTTAAACCAACTCTTACGTAACCAGAAGTATGCCTACTTTTTAAACATAATCATCAGTCGACTGCGTGATGGTTATCTCGGTCAATGTGAGTAATTACAAATCTAAAGGTGGCGCTTATAGGTGCGTGCCGGCAGTAATGGTTAACATTGGAAAACCCAAACTGATGCATGCTGCTTATACTGACTATATCAAGTTGTGTAACTGATGAAACAAGAATGATGGGTAACGATGCATTAGCAAAGGAAAATAGCCATGGCGATTAAAGAAGCTCAAACGAATGTAATCTATAAAAAAAATACGGAATTTCAAAACACTGTCATCAACATTTCTACAACTTCCGGTAACACGAAACTGCCAAATAGATTGAACCCCTTTATTTGACATCTACGTTGACAATAGATCAAGCGTACGTCAAAGGGTTCAACTTAGTCCCAGGGCACATTTAATACATACACATAGGCCTTTGTATATATGTTTCTACACTTTGTGTCAGTGAAACCGTAATTTGAGATATCAGGCGAAATGTTAGGTTTCATTTATTATTTCTTAGTGCCACTGTTCAAATTTGACAAGTCGTTGTCTGATGCTACGTTAGTTGATTAATTTCCCCAGATCTACCGTGTATTCATCTTTCTTAAGAGCTCAAATGACATGCATCTTAACAGAACGTAGTGCGTATTTACTTGATACATATTCCCATTTGGACAACTGATATCACAGAGTACATACATGTATCTGTGGGATTATTAAATGCAAAAAGAAAAACACACAAAAGAACATGGTTTAATAAAGCAAGATTACAAGTTTCGTGTTGTATACTGCCCCATCGCCGGAATTTTTTAAGTAAGTATCAATGCACTTATATTTTTAAAATTGATTCTTTAGTCAGAAAAATAGACTTTTCTTATATATTGCGGCCGTCATTTGGCAAAACGCTGTAACTCGAAAATGTGACTTTTTGAAATAAATCATTTGTCAGTAATTTGGGGGCGCTGTTTCTATTTCTGAGCTCTCAAGGTCCCTAAGTGCTCCCTTGTCGAGATTCGAGATAGCCACCCCTAACTCAGGTGTTTGTATGCACATTTACGAATGTTTTTTGGCAAAACGCTGTATGTCGAGTTACGTATGTCGAGTTAGTGAGAGTGTACATAATTTCGTGATTTTGTTTGGCAAAACACTATAACTCAGTGAGATACAATGTTTTGCCATAAAACTGTTTATATTCAAGGACAGCTATCAATGAGATACAGTGTTTGTACATACATCATCATCATCTTTCGGCTGCGGAGCAGGCGACCACAAGTTTTCTCCACGCACGGCGATCTGTAGCAAGAGTGGCTATCTGACGTTCTTGAAACATGCCTTCATTGTCACCAAGTAAGCGCTGCATTACTTCAAGTATGATGTGCTTGGACGACCAGGTCTCCTTCGGCCATGTGTTGGTATGTAAGTGGCATACATTTTGGCAGGCTCTTCATCAGGGAGACGGAGAATATGTCCAAGGAATCTCAGCTGGCGGCTTTTTACATGGTTGATAAGAGGCTCTGTCTTGGTCATGTCATAGATGGTGGTGTTCAGGACATGATCCATGCGTTTGATGTTAAGCATTATCCTGTAGCAAGAGGAAGCATAGGCATTTATTTTGCACTCTATTTCTTGAGATATCACCCAGGATTCACAGCCATACAGCAAAATCGTCACACAGGTGGTGCTAAATAATTTCACTTTTGTTGCGATAGCTACTTGAGGACTCCTCCAGAGGTGTTCCAACTTCCAGAATGCGCACCATGCTTATGCCCTGCGTCTTTTAAGGTCACTTGGAATGGAGCTAGGACATCACCTTGTAGCACTCCAGTGGAGACAGCAAAAGGATCTGAGATGCTGCCATCTACCATCACAGCACTTTTTGAGTTGTTGTACATCACACCTATGGCATCGACAAGAGGTTCTGGTATTCCGTAATGTCGCAGCACTGCAAACATGACTTTCCTGTTTATTGAGTCGAAAGCTTTCTTGAAGTCTATGAATGTGACTGTGAGAGGTAACTGATGGTCCTTGAACCCTTCCATAATCCTCCTGAGGATATGGATTTGCTGTGCACAGCTTCTTCCAGGACGGAAGCCAGCCTGGTTGTTTCTCAAGATGGGGTCGACATGATCTCTAATTCTGCTTAGCAGGATCTTGTTGTACACCTTGGCTGCAATTGACAGTAGAGATATTCCTCTATAATTTGTCATTTGAGATAGATCTCCCTTCTTTGGTAGAGGTACAATAACGCTGGTGGTCCATTGGTTGGGTGGTTTAAGGGTAGTGTAGACTTCCTTGCAAAATCCATGGACAACTTGGCCAAAGCTTCACCGCCATCTTGGAGTGCTTCTGATGTGATTGCACAGTCAAGACCTGCAGCTTTGTTGGGCTTCATTTGACTAATTGCTTCCTGAGTCTCTTGAAGTGTACATACACCTACCCTATACACATAATTTAGGGCATTTTAATGATTGTTAACATTTCATTATGTATATAAATGAAAATACTTAGAGATAAAATGTATGGATAATCGAAAATAACAAAATAAATCATAAACAGTCATTATATTAGTTACGGTACAGTGTTTGCCAAAAAAATTGAATTCAATGTATTTTTTGCAAAAACACTGTAACTAGACACATTTGCTTGTATCTTCAAACTAATCATACATGTAAACCTAATATCAATTTGTAGAAAAGTGCAAAAATACCCCGCATATTCATGTTTTCATTACAACTGAATAATGTCACAAATATAAAAAAGGCATTCATGTAAACTTTAAAGCTCAATTTCTCAATAAGACAATTTTCGAGTTACAGTGTTTTGCCAAAATAGGGCCGTTTGTGTATTGATAGGCCCTTGGGCACTGACAACTGGGTGATTTTTAACAAATGAAAACTTGTCTTGCTGCCATGTTAACAACCCAAAACCAATGTTTGCCATTTTTGACGAAATTATCACTGATATTTACTAACAATTGTCACATATGTCACGTACTCACCATACCGAAACTGTATACTACTGAGATGTTACAATACAATCGCCTCACAACTATTCCCCTGCAGATTGTATCAATTAAAGGTAAATATCTTACACTTAAAGGTACATGCTCGGTCTTTAAAGATTGGCTATTTTCAGTTTTGAGAAAAAGGATATTGTTATTGACAAACAGTATTGCCGTAAACATCAATCTGCCAGGGGTGCCAGGAACCTGTCCTTGCTAGTATGATTAGTACTAGTGGGAGGCATTGGCCTTTTAAATATGTTAAAAGTCGCTTGGGCAAATGAAATTCATAAGTACAGTGTTGCCAGGAAACATAGATTTTTTTAGACTGAGAATGTTGCCTAAAAGGTTTACTTTTATAACAAATAGGGATTAAAATCCATATTTGTTATAAAAATATGCTTTTTTCTACTTTTATTCAATCAAGACATTATTCTTATAAGCCTGTTACATACTTTTGGATGTTTTCAAAGGGTGATATGCCACACTTTGATACAGCCACAACAGAACCAAAGCGCAGCAGTTTATTTTGTCTTCCCGCAGGAAAATATGGTCCTATTTGAATCACACTCTCATTCCAATACATTTGAATATGCCATCCATTGACTATCCCCATTTGCAGGTGCCTTCTAAAGATTATGGAATTTACCCGTACCCAATTGCTATGCAAGGTCACCATTGATATCAATGTGTGTATGTGGAAATGTGCAACCGCATAGTGTGCGATTAGGTCGCCCAAACTCCGAAGTAAACATATTTCAATCGGATCAGTGGCCTCCACATTATTGGCACACAACCCGGTTATCCAATCACTGCTTAAACAGATAACCAGTGATAACTGGTATTCCATACAGCTGTGACATATCTGCAGGGGAAATTAACATAGTCCGTCACTTTATGCCAACAGAATCAACAGATATCAATTTTGGGATGATGTTATACCTATGAATACAGCCAATGCTCAACGTATACATAGCGTATTGATCATTACGTTGTCACCCGCTCTAAAGTTTGAATATAAACCCCAGCGGACCACTGCGAACCTCAAGCGAACCGATAGCGAATACAACGTATGCCAAATATGTTATGAACGAATGACAACTTACCCCCAAAGATCTGTGCTTACACGAAGGTACACCCCAACTTCGGGCACACGTTAGCGCTATACGCAAATGTGCAGGACCTTTAGGCCGCGTGCTACAAGTACGCACCAAGTCGTCTCATCAATTACGACCTACCTTGATAAAAAATGTCAAGAAACGTGGTCGGGATAATGAATGCATTAGAATGATTAGATACACTTCCAGATATTTGATTCCATAGTCAAACAATCATCTACCCCCCCCCCCCCCCCCCACACTTATCAAGATTTTAGCTGGTGACGGGGGGGGGGGGGGGGGGAATGGGCAATTTGCAATTTTTACAATTTTTTGGGAGTCACTAAAAAAATTGTTGTCGGTACATCATGCCTTTCGTCGGTGCAACTATGTTATGGCCCCCCAGTTTTCAAAAGCTGGGTACCCCACTGTTTCAGCAGAAAGTTATAGGTGAATCATACGTTAAATAACAACATGGTTTTATCAACAAGGGTTTGGAGCATGAAATGAAGTCTGCAGCCTGATCTATTCATTTCTTATTCCATTTCAGGAACTTTATTCAAAATTGACATATAAAAGAAAAGCGTAGTCCTACAATAGGAATATCCTTTCTGAGTCTTTCAAAGACTTGCCCCGGAGAGCTTTCAACTCAAAAGTTGCTCCATGATCATGATGATGTTTCCACAACTAGGATGGCTTGTTGCTATATTTGATATTTCCCTGGATAGGCTGGTTTTTGACATAGCAACCCTACAAGATAACCATAGCAAGATATAGGAGACGTTTTCATGATAGGCATGGCTCAAATCCAACCTTTAAAAAATTGTTCGGTTCGCCATTAACGTTACGTCACTGTCCAGAGGAAGACAAATAGAGTATACATGTAGGTACATGTAGGTATCTCGTTATTTTGTACCAGCCACCATTCGAACATAGAACAGTAGTGACCTCAGTGACCACTATCAGTTTTTTTTAATATTATTTGGTTGTCACACATATCTTGTCATATCTACTACAAGATCATCGTTAAAATAATATCTACTTTACAGATATGTATCTTACATAGCGCAAACGAGTGGAGTAAGAGCATCGGTTACAACGATATGTTATAGAGTTAAAATAATGCTAATTTTACCAAGTTGCTTGATGAAAAGGTACCCCATTGAACAGTTGAAAGATTTCAATTCCAGGCAATTTTAGCACAGGGAAGTCTTAAAGCAATATTATGTGATTTATTTTTCAAACTTGTACACATAATTTTATCCGGCCTCTTATAATGAAGTTAGGAGAGACATTCCTGGGCTCATAACTCGATCTTGACTGTACATGCTGTATTTTCGAAAAAAAATCATAGCTTTACTAAACCACAATGGAAATCTGCTTTCCAAAGAATTTTTGGAAACATATTTTTGGATTTCATAATAAAAGAATTCCGTACTATTGTGTTCACTTGTGTAATCCGGAAACACTGTAAACATGGTAAACGGCGTTTAACACGGTGTAAAACCATGGAATTCTATTTATGAACCAAACACACTCGGAAAATAAGTTGACAGTTTACTTTTGCCCTTTCAAACCATGAATTTGAAGTTATTAGGAAGCGTATTGCTCTGTAACGTACAAGATACATACAAGATCTTGTATCTTGTACTAGATACGTACAAGATCTTGTATCTTGTACAAGATACGTAAACTATATTGTAGTTGTTTCATGTTTATAAATCCTATTTGACCAAAAAATTGCATTTAGGCCTAGAGGAAAAACTCAAAGATAGAGGGCGTTCCATCAAAAAAAATCGCATATACCTTTAAGCTCTAGATTTCTGGGTTGATATCGACTGCATATGATACTATTGGTGGGTTTGAGGAAAACTATGTTGAAATAGATCGTGTGTAGGCGAATGAGGAACCATCAATAAGATGAACCCGTAACTTAACACTTTCCACGTGGCTATTAGTTTTACCATTACAAAACAGATTTTGCTAAAACCTATCCCAACTTTCAAAGTATATCTCAAGATTTACTGAACCAATACCAGGCATGTTTAATACTGATTTCAATGCATTTCTCATGCTGATTCCAAATATTGTAATGACACTCATTAGTTTTGACATTTTTGAAACATTTTGAGACATTTTGGAATGTCGTCTGCAGACACCTGCCGCGTGGAAAGTGTTAACCATTTTCACCTATTGCATAACCCCCAGCATAACCACTGAATAGTACAAACCATATGCTGTTATATTTTTAGATATGAACAAATATTATATCCACAAGTACATGTGGCAATGGAGTCTGTCAATTATGAGACCATGTAACGCGGCGAAAGTGCAATATTTACTTACGTTGGGAAATGATGGATACAAAATATTTTCTATATCCACAAAATAATTCAACATTGTATATCGCGATCTAATAATGTTTTCAATACACTTCCATTGTACCAACTTCATTTGGTTTCGTTCCATCGACGAGGAACAGATGCGCAGATAATCCGGGAGATTATTCGAAACAATTAACAGAAAGTGATGAACAACAACTCTCTTCCTAGGTAGACGAGTGCAATATGACAGGTTTATCTTGACATGACATTGGTTACGTCTCTCATTTTGAAAGTAGTTTTAATGGACAAAAAAAGTAATTTTATAGATTTTTTCAAGCTGTGGATAAAAGAGGACATCACAGAATAATGTCGACGGAATATCACTGTTTCTAAATATAAATGTCGAAGTTTATATAATTGCCCGCTGGTAGAGGAAATCTAACATACAAATGGTATCAGGTGCTATCTTGTTTTGATGCACCAATCGGGAGCTGTATTCTATTTGCAAGTTCCTTACTCGCCAACTAATTGAATGTCGTCCCACCTGTATTGGAAAGTGCTGGGTCCTGGTTGCCACTGGTGTTTTAGGGTGCCGGAAGTTGTTATTGTATACTGTATGCGATTGTAATATACTGGAGTATGATAGCATTTCATATTTATTCGCAGTACTTTAAATTATGGCGTTTAGTTGCCAACACTTCTCAAATCACAAACATAAATACCTACACCCTACTTACGAACACACCCCTTCACCTTTCACACATACGGGTTGTTGAATAGTCTGCATTGAGCATAACTGTAATTACACAAAGAAGCAAACACTAAACAAAACAACAAACAAACAAGCAAAAGCAAACATTCAAAACAATAAAAACAAATACAAAAAAAAAAAAACACAATAAAACACCCCAACAACAACAACAACAACAACAACAACAACAACAACAACAACAACAACAACAACAACAACAACAACAACAACAACAACAACAACAACAACAACAACAACAACAACAACAACAACAACAGCAACAGCAACAGCAACAGCAACAGCAACAGCAACAGCAACAGCAACAGCAACAGCAACAGCAACAGCAACAGCAACAGCAACAGCAACAGCAACAGCAACAGCAACAACAACAACAACAACAACAACAACAACAACAACAACAACAACAACAACAACAACAACAACAACAACAACAACAACAACAACAACAACAACACCAACAACAACAACAACAACAACAACAGCAACAACAAACAGAGAGCTCATAAAACACAATAAATGACTTTGGTTAAATATAGCAGCTTCAGACGCAATAGTGGACGCCCTCAAAGTACATTGTAGCTTGCATAATTAATAATTGGTTTAACGCATACCAATTCTCCTAGTGCCATTATTAGATCGTTTATAATTCATGAAAAACGTACAGCTATAGCGCAAATAGTTTCTCTATAATTATGTTAACAGTTATATCCTTAAAGCAAATGATCAACATCTACGAATGTACAGCAAAACTGAATACTTTAAATCAAACTCTTCGCGACAAACCAGGCACTCATAAACACTCTCAATATACACTTTTGGAATGTAAGATTTATATTTATACATGCGGAATTCCTTATTCCTCTCTCAAAGGAGTGATGGTGTAACTGCGTACCTACATTTCAATGGTACCACGCTCGATTAAATACTGTAAATAGTCTGTGAAACGATACTTCAATTAACACTATAATTGCCAAGACTCTCAATAATGTTACCAGAAAAGCGTAGGAAACAAAACATTCGTTCAGCAATAACATGATCATGTGACGTCAATAGAACATTATGCTCTCGCATTTATGTTCTATAATGTTTTATGAGACGTGACTGCTCATAGTTCTTCCGACTTTTCGACGACTCAGACGGTCATTGCTCCAGCACCTGTCTTGACTTATTCGTAATCTAATCAAGTCCCCAATGAAATGAAATCATTCTCTAAACGTAGATGCCAAAGTATATTACCAACCTTGCCATTAAAATGAACGATAGAAAGTAGAAGAAAAACCACAGAAAAATAGGACCCATTACTTACATCTTGCTTTCATAATTTTCGATCACACACGACTTACTCAGCCTTTCGAGTGCATTTGAATTACTTTCGCAACATGCGTATATCTAATAAGATCACTTGGGAAAACGGAGTTTAAGATATTAAAAAAGATACGATTATTAACCTATGGCGTGGTGACCTGTAAGCCTGTAAACATGATCGTTATCACTGAAGTGAAATTAAAAATATTGATTTTAATGTATCTCTATTATACCCCGTGTATTAACCCTAACCCTACGATATCCCACAAAATACCACGACTGGGCACGTTGGTACCACCCGGCGTGGAAGTTTTTCGATGAAAAAATGGACCCAGCCCATATAGTTTGCGCAATATACTGCGCAAACTAGCCTTGACAGCCGTGGTGTAGTGGGGAATTGTTCGCCTCTGGTGCTAGTGGTCCCTGGATCAAATCCCGGGGATATTTTGGTCGATTTTCCACGTTGAAGAACAAATTCTGAAAAAAGTGTGGGGGTAGAGTTATAAGCCAACCCGGTGCATTTAAATATCAAGGCAAATGATTTTTGGACAGGACATTAGGGAGAATATCCCTTCGGCAACCAGTACTAGATAGCGATAGAAAAAATATAGCATTCCAATGAAATGAAATTGGGAAATTATTAAATTCCAAACCATTCCGATAAAGGTCATACCAATATACCAATATACCTTTGCGTACTCGCTGGCATGAGAATCAATCAAATATTTCCGAAGTCGTCGGTATGGAATTTGGGTCTAACTTTGTCAACTTCCAATAGTGTATCGTATTTTCTTCAAAAATATATACACACCATCCTAATAGCAACGCCATATAAATACCATTATTCAATTGACCAACTTTTTTATGGTAAACATTGCTTCACCCGAGGAAGATATATATCTAATAAGATCGATCTTGATTCTGTTTTGAAGTGTAAACATCTATCAACGTGACATACCATCTATGTTTTTAGTGTACCTCTGAAACTATACTTTCAAGAAAGCGTAACCTATGACCAGTGAAAAAGTGCAGTCATGCTCATTGGATTATCACTGTCAGAGAAATAAGTATTGATAGTAATTTTTGGATTTGTATATTTTTAGCAAATAATAGATACGTTTTTTGTTATATGCATAGATCTACTCTTGGACATGTATGGCAATATTACGTTCTTGAACGCATGCACTTTCTCCATTGTCCCTTTCCATTTTCTAAACCTTGCATTTGAAGTTCATCAGCTCCATACAGGACAGCCAGCGGGGACTATAAAGTAACAACAACCTCGTTTAATAGTGTCTATTAGATCAACATCAGGAAATCGTAACACAATGCTACATAAATATTGAACTGACCTTTACAATCCGTTACGAAATGACCTGTTTTCTATACCGCCACATGTTTGGTACGGAATGATTCATTCAGGTTCCATTTCCCCAGAAGTGTATCTAGGGAGTCCAATGGGTCTGATCAGTGACATTAACATTTCAGGGACGGCGAAGCCGTATTTTCAATTGAAATTATCTCGGATTAAAATCGATTAGACGGAACCATGCAGGCCGCGTAGTCTCAGGCGCTGACACTCTCACTCCCAGCAACTATCGATTTGAGAAGATAATCTGATTGTCTCAAGTGCTCGTGGGTTCTGAATTAGGTATAATAAACACTGATTAAAACACTATATAGAATACTCTTAAGATATTGTTACATAAATCGCGTCGGTGAATGCATACAATAATTTAAGTCGTTTCAAGGATTTGAATTTCGAACGACGCGGTTTTTTTTCTGAAGATAGTTTAATATTACACTAAGTCCAGTATAGAGACAAGTTGTTTTCGCAACAGGCTATCAGTGCCCATATTTCTTAGCGGGCTTTTCAAACATGCAAGCCGTACAGGGGCTAGCGAGACAGACATAGTCACCGTTTTGTACATTATTTCAATATAGACGACCATCCGTGCTTTTTATAATCTCTGGTCTAATGCATCTGCTTCAAAAATCTATAAAGACATTAACCCACCTACTTGATGTACGTGGTTAAGCCTCTTCTAGTAGAAGATTCATTAAACCAAATTACAAGCAATTCATATCTAAAACATTTCAACATTATTGTTAATATATAGGTTATCACAATTAAATCCAGTATTATGAACACATGATACTATAATACTGATCAATACTTTTAGTTTTTCATTCCTAATGTACTTATGTTTCTCGAATAAAGAATTTTCAGATGGACACGGTATTTTATATGTTAGTTTTAAGTACTGCCATTTTTAAAGTGACAATTTTTGCACACAATCGTCCGAGTGCACCTAACTGGCAACTTACGAGCGATGTAAGCTACATCGCTAGTACTTATGCCCTAACTACAGCGTAAATTACTAACGATGTAATTTTGAGAACAAAACTGGAGAATACGAACGGAATAGTGACTAGCGAGGTAAATATCTAAATACAAAGTTGTCGGAAGCGTTAAACGTTTGTACGTGTATCAAACAGCAATCATAATGACACGAATGGTGTTCCGTACAATTATAAAAGTGTGTCGTCACTCGCTACGTCAAACGTTAATTTAAATAACGTGAATCATGCAATATGCCACACCACGTACAGTCGAGCCATGAAGTCTGTATAAATAACGCCATTTTTTGTGTTCGAACATTTCATAACGTTCTTTCAAAAATATGGATTATAATTGCATTACAAACACATTTTGTTCTAACATACAAATATGGTATAAAATGGCAAAAATGTCACGTTCGTTGTAAATAAATGGATCAATGGTTAAATAGTTAACTATCACACTAAACATTCGTCGATCTGTGTGGCTTGCGCATGTTGCCCATGATACTTGCTGTAATCGACAAACAGGTGTTCGATGCCCGTGTATTCCTTAAACTAGCTGGTGGATTAATGTACATCATTTTTATGTCAATTGTTTATATATTACAAAGGCCCATGCGTAAATATTTTGTGCAATCACCAGCTTAATAAAACAAATAGTTATCACGTGTGTAACTTTGAGAATGCTGCCAGAGGCAGAATTTATTCATGAAATTAGTCCAGGAAGTGGACTCATTAATTTGTCCACCTGCTACAAAATCAGTACGGAGTAGTTGGTGGTGAATTAGGCTACACTAGTTCACCACCAGCTTTAAATCTAGTCACCATAAAACTGTCATGAGTAACTAGTGCGATGAGAGTCCATACACATTACTTAATGTGGGGTTTCACATCTCACAACGGCAAATAAACCTGTCCCAGGTTACATCATAGGAAAATTCACATGTGAATTTGAGTTGCAGAGAGTCACTTGGCATGAGAGCCTCAAACGGCCTCCTTAAGTTCATGAGTGTCCATAAATGTATCCAATTGCTTGTATCTTCAAAATAATCATACATGTAAACCTAATATCAATTTGTTGAAAAGTACAAAAAATACCCCGCATATTCATGTTTTCATTACAACTGAATAATGTCACAAATATAAAAAATGCATTCATGTAAACTTTAAAGCTCAATTTCTCAATATGACAATTTTCGAGTTACAGTGTTTTGCCAAAATAGGGCCGTTTGTGTATTGATAGGCCCTTGGGCACTGACAACTGGGTGATTTTTAACAAATAACAGCTTGACTTGCTGCCATTTAAACAACCCAAAACCAATGTTTGCCATTTTTGACGAAATTATCACTGATATTTACTAACAATTACTAAGTCACATATGTCACGTACTCACCATACCGAAACTGTATACTACTGAGATGTTACAATACAATTGCCTCACAACTATTCCCCTGCAGATTGTATCAATTAAAGGTAGATATCTTACTCTTAAAGGTACAGGCTCGGTCTTTAAAGATTGGCTATTTTCAGTTTTGAGAAAAAGGATATTGTTATTGACAAACAGTATTGCCGTAAAAATCAATCTGCCAGGGGTGCCAGCAACCTGTCCTTGGTGCTAGTTGGAGGCATTGGCCTTTTAAATCTGTTAAAAGTCGCTTGGGCAAATGAAATTCATAAGTACAGTGTTGCCAGGAAACATAGATTTTCTTAAGACTGAGAATGTTGCCTAAACGGTTTACTTTTATAACATGTGGCAATGGGGTCTGTCAATTAAGAGACCATGTAACGCGGCGAAGTGCAATATTTACTTACGTTGGGAAATGATGGATACAAAATGATGTTTTTATATCTAAAATAATTCAACATTGTATACATCGCGATCTAATATTGTTTTCCTTACACTTTTATTGTACCAACTTCATTTGGTTTCGTTCCATCGACGAGGAACAGATGCGCAGATAATCCCGTAGATTATTCGAAACAATTAACAGAAAGTGATGAACAACAACTCTCTTCCTAGGTCGACTAGTGAAATAAATTATGACAGGTTTATCTTGACATGACAGTGTGTACGTCTCTCATTTTGCAAGAAGTTTTAATGAATGAAAATATTAATTGTATAGATTTTTTTTCTCTGTGGAGCTGTGGATAAAAGAGGACATCACAGAATAATGTAGACGGAATATCACTGTTTCTAAACATAAATATCGAAGTTTATATAATTGCCCGCTGGTAGAGGAAATCTAACATACCAATGGTATCAGGTGCTATCTTGTTTTGATGCACCAATCGGGAGCTGTATTCTATTTGCCAGTTACTTACATGCCAACTAATTGAATGTCGTCCCACCTGTATTGGAAAGTGCTGGGTCCTGGTTGCCACTGGTGTTTTAACAACAAACTAGGGTGCCGGAAGTTGTTATGTACGGTGTGCGATGGTTATACTGGAGTATGATAGCATATCATATTTATTCGCAGTACCTTAAACTATGGCGTTTAGTTGCCAAAACTTCTCAAAATCACAAACATAAATACCTACACTGAAAAATAATTTGGTGTCATTTTGACACTAAAACAAGTGTCAAAAAATGGGTCCTCAGTTGGCCACCTAAAGGTGTCAAATTGACACCATTATGGGTGTAAGATATGACACCTTTGGGTGTCATATTCATTTTGACACCTAGGGTGGTTACCTGAGGACCCATTTCGAAAAATATCATTACACCCCAAATGGGGTGTTATATTGACTCTCTTAAGTGTCATATTGAGTATGACACCTAGGGTGGTTACCTGAGGACCCATTTTCGAAAAATGTCATTACACACCAAATGGGGTGGGTGTTATATTGACTTTCTTAAGAGTCATATTGAGATAGCACATGTTTAGGAGCCGGTAAGACTGGTAAGTACCGATCTGCTCCATTTCCAGACATTTTTGATAATAATTATGATACAATTAGCGTAATGTAAGACGTCCGTATGAAAAAGACGACCACTGAGCCAGATAAATCGGGCTACATTTATATGTAATGTTGCACATATCATCGTATGCATGCATGACGAACACACACATAGTACTAGTAGGTCCATGCACTGACACACAGTCCAACAAAATGCTAGTCTCTGACTATGAAATTGTAATTTATTTCATCAGTTAGTTGCAATATTAAACAACATGAACAAGGCTTACATTACGCTAATTGTATCATAATTATTATCAAAAATGTCTGGAAATGGAGCAGATCGGTACTTACCAGTCTTACCGGCTCGTAACATGCAGACAAAATGGCGACGAGAAAACGCATGCGTTGATATGTTGATAGACGCCCAATTTGGTGTCAGAATTACACCAATTGGTGTCAGAATTACACCAGTTGGTGTCAGAATTACACCAATTGGTGTCAGAATTACACCAATTGGTGTCATGCTGCTTCGACACCTCTAAAAACCGTGAGCTTTCCCGCCAACTATTGACGCCCTTGGAGTTATTTCAATTAATCTGACACCAGTTTTGGTGTAAATCACTAAATGATCACTGAAAGGTGTCCGTCGGACACTTAACGGTGTCACCGTAAATTATGTGCAAACCCATATCATTGACGATTACACCAATTTTGGAGTCAAAATAACACCTGTGTAAGTGTCATTTACAGTTGACTTCAAGAAGGTGTCGCTGTGACACCAATTTATTTTCAGTGTACATACCTACTTACAAACACACCCCTTCACCCCCCCCCCCCCCCCCCACACGCTCCTACATCTATACACACATACGGGTTGTTGAATAGTCTATTCTCTTAATGTAAAAGAGTGGTTTTCCACTCTTTTAAGGAGTTAAACGCAAGGACAACACGTTTTTGAGTGGAAAAACACACTAAAAGGAGTGAAAGGGGATTTTATATGACAATGTTCCACTCTATTGAGAGTGAGAGTGGAAATGTTCCACTCTAAAACGGGTTGTCCTGCGTTTCACTCCCTTCACTCCTTTTCGCGTGAATTTCCACTCTTTCCACTCGTTTTACATTTAGAGAGACATTGAGCATAACTGTAATTACACAAAGAAGCAAACACTAAACAAAACAACAAACAAACAAGCAAAAGCAAACAAACAAAACAATTAAAAACAAATACAAAAACAAACAAATACAACAACAACGACAAAATCCCCAACAACAACAACAACAGCAACAACAACTACAACAACAACAACAACAACAAAAACAACAACAACAACAACAACAACAACAACAACAACAACAACAACAACAACAACAACAACAACAACAACAACAAACAGAGAGCTTATAAAACACAATAAATGACTTTGGTTAAATATAGCAGCTTCAGAGGCAATAGTGGACGCCCTCAAAGTAGCTTGCATAATTAATAATTGGTTTAACGCCAATTCTCCTAGTGCCATTATTAGATCGTTTATAATTCATGAACAACGTACAGCTATAACGCAAATGGTTTATCTATAATTATTTTAACAGTTATATTTTTAAAGCAAATGGTCCACATCTACGAATGTACAGCAAAACTGAATACTTTAAATCAAACTCTTCGCGACAAACCAGGCACTCATAAACACTCTCAATATACACTTTTGGAATGTAAGATTTATATTTATACATGCGGAATTCCTTATTCCTCTCTCGAAGGAGTGATGGTGTAACTGCGTACCTACATTTCAATGGTACCACGCTCGATTAAATACTGTAAATAGTCTGTGAAACGATACTTCAATTAACACTATAATTGCCAAGACTCTCAATAATGTTACCAGAAAAGCGTAGGAAACAAAACATTCGTTCAGCAATAACATGATCATGTGACGTCAATAGAACATTATGCTCTCGCATTTATGTTCTATAATGTTTTATGAGACGTGACTGCTCATAGTTCTTCCGACTTTTCGACGACTCAGACGGTCATTGCTCCAGCATCTGTCTTGACTTATTCGTAATCTAATCAAGTCCCCAATGAAATGAAATCATTCTCTAAACGTAGGTGCCAACGTATATTACCAAAATTGCCTTTAACCAATGAACGATAAAAAGAAGAAGAAAAACCACAGAAAAAAGTGGACCCATTACTACATCTCACACACGACTTACCCGGCCTTTCGAGTGCATTTGAATTACTTTTGCAACATGCGTATATCTAATACGATCACTTGGGAAAACGGAGTTTAAGAAATTAAAAAGATACGATTATTTAACCTATGGAGTGGTGACCGGTAAGCCTGTAAACATGATTGTTATCACTGAAGTGAAATTAAAAATATTAATTTTAATGTATCTCTATTATACCCCGTGTATCAAGCCTACCCAATGCATTTAAATATCAAGGCAAAGGATTTTTGGACAGGACATTAAGGAGAATATCCCTCCGCAACCAGCACTAGATAGCGATAGAAAAATATAGCATTCCAATGAAATGAAATTGGGAAATTATTAAATTCCAAACCCTTCCGATAAAGGTCATACCAATATACCTTTGTGTACTCGCTGGCATGAAAATCAATCAAATATTCCCGAAGTCGTCGGTATGGAATTTGGGTCTAACTTTGTCAACTTCCAATAGTGTATCGTATTTTCTTCAAAAAGATATACACACCATCCCTATAATAACGCCATATAAATACTATTATTCAATTGACCAAATTTGTTATGGTAAATATTGCTTCACCCTAGGTAGATATCCTATCTAATAAGATCGATCTTGATTCCCTTTTGAAGTGTTAAGACTGGGTTGCTGTAAAAATCAAAGATATTTTTAAAAAGTTGGCAGACTTCAAAAAATGGATTTTGCTAATACTTCATGCAGGGGTCGGTATGGGTACATATAACACAAAAATAGAAAAAAAATGGATATCAGATGTCGGTTGCCATGGTAACGGCCAAAATAAGATTTCTCACCAATTTTGCCAGTTTTTACACTATTTAAGTAATGAAACATAGGTAAATTGGAAGCACTGGTACATCTAAAGGGGATAGAGTAGAAGTTTTTCTTTTCCACATATTGCACAACCATGTTTACTCTTTCAGAAAATGATTTTTAAATGTAAGTGTGTGTTACATTTTGGATCAAACCATTATTTCAAATAGGGGTGTTTTCATCATATTTTCTCATAGCGAAAAATGGGGTATTTAATGGGGCTATAAAGCCGAAAGTAGCACGTTGTGAATAATGCCACTTTCATAATTGGTAGATAAGATTCCAATCTACATTAACATGGAATAAAATGTTTTGGTATTTCAAGTGCACGGAAACAGTGTTGCCGGAAAGTTAGCACTTTGTGCGAAAAGATGCACTGTCACGTTTTGCTACCTAAATTGAGACGTCACGACGAGGAAATCATATCTCCGTATTATCTCCAATGTAAATGGGTCTACATGTATAGCGTACATTGACCTTTAAGTACCTCTAATTCAGATTAATGTATTTGTTATGGAGTCTTTCGGGTTCGATTCTCGGAATTACATATCATCTTTGATTGCCAATAATAAGGTACAGATCATTAGCATTCACATTATAAAAACATCCAACATTAGGTTGAGGGTAGTCTTGCTGTTTTAAAGACGTGCACTGACGATGAATAGATGCCTGCTTTTTCGATTAAAGCTAGTATTTTGTTTTCATCTACTGGACACCACACTTCCTGTCACGTTTCAAAAGTACATTAATGACAAGAAAATACACATTGAGGTCTTTGAACTTGTGGATTTAACAAATGTAGTGGTCGAAACTATACGCGACATTCGATGTTTTGAATAAAACCGCCGTGATGGATGACTTTTTTTTTGTACAAAGGAGAATAGCATCGAACAGAATCGAATGGATATACAATCTGAGTCTTGCTTATGATCAAAATGAATCCGTAGGCTGTAGTTGTTCCTTTTCTAGATTGATTTAAACTTTATTTTGGTCTTCAGAACTAGCATGACAAGATGGGTTCATTCAATTTAGACGCTTATTTTGACACTGAATCGTCATATTTCTGCGATTTGCAAATCATCTTCTTTTCATCTTCGTAACATAGGACTTATCAGAAAATACCTCACAAATGATGCTACTGAACCACTCGTCCATGCATTTGTTACATCGCGCCTTGACATGGGAAATTCTCTGCTTTATGGACTCCCGAATCTCCAGATCAAGCGTCTCAATCGCTTACAAAATATAGCTGCTAGAATTATCACACGCACCAAACGAACTGAGCATATCACACCAGTTCTAAGAGATCAACATTGGCTTCTAATAAAGGACAGAATTATCTTCAAAATACTTATATATGCTTATAGATCAACTATTAATATGTCACCATTGTATATCTCAAATCTTCTAACTCCATACAAGCAAGATAGACAATTGCGTTCGAACAGCAAAAAAACTTTTCACTGAATCGCGATTTGCAAAATCCTGTGGATCACGTTCATTTTTATGTGCTGCACCTCGCTTATGGAATAAGCTTCCGGAGTCTGTAAAAACTGCAGAATCTGTGGATTCATTCAAAACAGTGTTAAAGACCTTAATTATGAAATCTGAGAGTGATTTATTTGATTAATGTTTTTGTGAATTTTTTATGTTCTTGATGTGTATGTTATTATTGGTGGCGTTGTTCACATTGTGAGTGGGGATTGTCATTAGTTCCACCATGTCAACGCTACCATTTTTGTTGTTGTTGTGTTGAAGTGATGACGGTTTTCCTTCATTCAGATTTTTGTACTAATTTTGTTTTGCAATGCTGTGTCGATGCGCCTGGAGCAACAATTTTGTTGAATGTTGGCGCATTATAAGCTGCCATTATTATTATTATTATTATTATTAATATATCTTTGTTATAATTATGTAAAATCATTCCCCTGTCATCATTGTCGAAGAAAAGCAAGTATTGTTATAACAAAATCCTTACCAGACAGTGGTGTCTTCGTATTTAATCAGGCTTATTAGCCATAGTCAATTATCCGTTCATCGTTCATCATTCTCTGCTTTTTTAATTTCAACTATAAATTTAATAGATTTGATAGATCAACTATTTGTGATGCTTTTAAGGCAATATTTGATTGGTGTGAGTGAGTTTTACAGCTTCATTGATACATACCTTTTTTTAAGCGGCAGTCTTGAAATTTGGTATGAATTTTATCAATTGAAACTGCAATTTTCAGTAACGTCTTGTCATATCCAAATAAATAAATATATCTTGATGACACAGACAGAGTATGATGAAATGAGGTTCTTATGAACTGATCCAAAATAATTATATACTCACTGTGTACGTTTCAGAGAATGCTTAACCTTTCTCAACACAAGTTTGATTGCGGTGAGCTATTTACTATCACCGACGATAGAGGGAGTCTTCCAAGACAGAAAACGCTCATCAAACACGTGTGAAAGGTGATACTGCCCATATCTTGGTTCATGGTAATGTTCCTTTCGTTCTTATCTCCAGTGTTTCTTTAATCCATCATCGAGCTTGTTCCTTGCCTATGAACTAAGCCTCTTTCCATCCAATCAAAACAAGCCTGTGTGGAAAATGAGATTGGATCAAGACTATTCATTTCTCATGTCCGAAGGCTGACAGCAAAATTGTTAACTTTATTTGTTGGGAGTGGCTCTTTTAACTTCATTCTTTTAAGCCTGGCCCGAGCATTTTGCTTGAGTCCGGTCCCTTCAGGACCCAAGCGTGTGTCCGTACGGACCGACCATGGACAGAAACAATAGTAGTGTCCACAACATGGTCCCTAATTGCCGACTTATGCATTGTAGATTGCGAAGACTTACGGCTGGCCCAGGTAATGATAGTCATATAAAGGGGTCAAATAAGTAAGTCCCTCCCTAAAATTAGATTACTTTTGTTTACATAACTTCACACACAATTAGATGTTTTGAAAAGTTGAAACGATTATGAAAATAGAAAGCGCTTGGCTACCAATAGAAAGTTATACATTTTCAATATCATGTTTACTTTTCCCAAAACAGTCACATTTCCCCAAAATGATTTTGTTTCAGAAAAAGTGGCACTTGGTCCATACCAGTAAATATAAAAACTCTCTCTCGTGATTTTTTTGTACGAAAATTAGATAAAGTTTGTTTGCATAACTCCGCACAGGATTAATCGTTTTGAGAAATTTAAAAACTTGTGAAAAGAAAAGTGCTTGGCTTCTCACAGAAAGTTTCTCCTGTTCAATATCATGTTTACTTTTTCCAAAATTGTCTCATTTTAACGATGTTCTCAGAAACAGTGGAAATTTTCAAAATCATATACAATTTTGTTTGCGTAACACCCCCACACAATTAGACGTTTTAAGAAATTGAAACTTTTCTGAAAAGGAAAACGCTTAGCTATCCGTACAAAGTTTTCCATTTTCAATATGATGTTTACTTTTCCCAAAAAAGTCAAATATCCCCAAAATGATGTTTCCGTTAACATGAAATTTGCCAAAATCCAATATATACAAGTAAGTGCCACTTTTTCTGAAACATCATTTTGAGGAAATGATACTGTTTTGGGAAAAGTAAACATGATATTGAAAATGTAAAACTTTCTATTGGTAGCCAAACGTTTTTTCTGTTCATAATCGTTTCAATTTTTCAAAACGTCTAATCGTGTGTGAAGTTATGTAAACAAAAGTTATCTAATTTTAGGGGGAGGGGGCTTACTTTTTTGCCCCCTTTATTTTTATTCTATTGCTACCAATCGTGATAAATCTATTCAGCAACAGACTGACTGAGTAAGTAGAAACAATATCTCCATAATGTTGCAGGTGGACTACAATGTTGTCTACATTTTTTGTCTTCAAACACGGTATCATATTTCTTTATATTCATGAATAATGAGGTATGTGTAATACAGAGACCAATAATTGTCATTTGTTTATACCCAATTAACATATCCACTGTGATACTATTGAACATGAAATGTGACTATTTTCTAATGATCCTATGAAACTGGTTACAGTTTATATAATACAGCGTGTCCCAAAAAACTGGGTCCAAAACTTGCAGAGCTTATAACTTAAAATATGGGAATTATAGCTGCTTTATGTTTGGGAATATAAAGGTAAATATATCTGACATTATTTGGTAAAATTATAAGACCAATCGGATTTAAGGTTTTAGAAATACAAAGCTTTGAATACAGCGTGGTCAGAACCCGTTTTTTCCGATTTTGCCCATGAACCGTCCATGCGTTGCATTTGCGCATCGTACTGACATCATCAAAGTTTCGCCTTTGACTTTATAACAATGTCTTACTCAGGAAAATCTTCGTCATATGCATTAGGCGGATAAAAAGTGTAAACACCTATGATTTTTGTTAGAAAAATAAAAAATAACCTTCTGAGACACTGCCATCTTTAAAGCAGTTCAAGAACAATTTCTTTGAAATTGGAAATCAGCCGTTAAGTCAGTCATCTCATCAAAGGAATTAGAGGCAGGGCTGGAACTTCAGATATTTTTCAACCAGCCAGTCGGGATCGGGCAGGTAACTCACAAAAATACCTGCCCGACAGAAATTCCACCAGCCAGTGTAACTCTCACACCGTGAGTTTGAAATTGTTTACCCGCCAGTTAGTCGGTCGCCGGGGTACTTTTTCCACACACAACAATTACCCGCTGTGGGCAGGTGGGCGGGTGCTATTTCCAGGCATGGTGTCACTCTGGTAACAGTTGCTCTGTTTTTGTATATTTTCAACAACAATACTGCAATGTGTATTTCTAATGCTGAATATTGATCCAAAATACCTATAAAATTTAACCCTTTTCTACCAAACATAAGATATTTCGGAAAATAAACAGCATGTATGATGCAGGGAAACCGCTTTTCACACAACGCAGATGCAAGGTGGTTTATTGCTAAATTGGAAAAAATGGGTTCTAACCACGCTCTGTTGAAAGCTTTGTATTTCACAAAGTTGCCATCTGATTGGTCTCACATTTTCACCAATTAAAGTCAGGTATATTTACCTTACCATCGTCAAATAATAAGCATCTAAGTTTTCTACTTTTTAAGTTATAAGCTCTGCAGATTTTGGACCCAGTTTTTTGGGACACGCTGTAATAGGTCTATTGAATGTCGTATAGGGCTCGCAAAGTATTTCAGCGTATTTGTGACCGCTCTTTCGAATATACCACATTTTCGTACTTTAGGAAAAACGTCAATTATGCCTGTTTTGAACGATATCTGCTCAGGCGATTGTTCTACGTTCCCGACCGACCCCTTTTGTTTTGGAAACTGGAAAACAAAATTGTGTACAGATATTGTTTTGAATTGTAATACGATCATCTTCAAGGGAGAGAAATCCCGACAGACGTAACCGACCAGAGAGGTCGATTTTCCCGTAGAACATAGATCTTTTCGTCACGTAATGAATAGAATCGACGCGTAATCTGGTCATTATTATTGGGTTATTGCTTTAAAGTCAATCATACCAAAGTTTAACATAGAATAAAATATAGCTCAAAGCAAGTTCCTCATATAACAAATGCATGTAGCTGGCGATAGCATTGATGCAGTACACGCAGAGCATTGCACTTGTCTCTCCGAGAATAATTGAATTCTATCACAAAACAATACTTAATTTAAGCCTAATTTTAAATGTGTTACATTCTTCTAGGAAATGAAGCTCCATGATTCAAGTTTTCCAGGAAGAAGTAACTTGATCTTGATAATTCTTGCAAAAGCTGATACAGCAGATGACGGGTTTATAGTTCATGCAGAGTCTTGAATATTACGCTGAACACACTACACTATGATCTGTACAGTATTAGTTTGGCATTGCTGTCTCAGTATGCTTAGGCCGAAAAACAAAAAAAATTGTGTTGCCATCAAGTGCTAAAAAATTAAAATCTAGTCGGTCGGTCGGAATTTTTTTATTGGCTGAAAAATAAATGGTTAAAATTGGTATAGGCTCTAAGTCAATTTAACTAATGTTTCTAGTGTGATAATAGTCTAAAAAACATGTATTTTTAAAGCAAGAAATAGTAACATTTAGACTTCAAATTTAAATCTAAAAAACAAAATTGAAAGAAGAAAAAAATTGAAAAAAGAAAATGAAAAAAATAAGAAAAAAAATGCAACCATAGTTTTTAAGATTTTAGGGTCGGTCACTGAGGGAAACACAATTTTTTTCTCGTCCTTATCCCGGGACTGGGTGCAAACTGGCCTCCTGGGCAAAAATGAAAAGATGGCGCTGAATTAAGACCTTTAATAATCTTTGACTTGGAAAATCTACTTTTTGATTGAGACACCAATTACTGTAATCCTTTTCAACAAACAACTTCATGGCAAGCAGTCATGTACATACTAGCCCTGCACATACAATTGCCAACAACTACAGTTTCTGGTTTTTTTAAAGGTTCAGAAGTAAGGAATTATTTCATCCATCTAGTTGTGCGATTCCAGCCAGATATTGCCCATGGTTCATGACTCCATTTTAAAATCAAGACTGGCACTGTTGAACCCAAGCATAGTGAAAAAGTGCATTGGATTATCACTGTCAGAGAAATAAGTATTGATAGTATTTTTGGATTTTTATATTTTTTATTGCAAATAATAGATTTTGTAATATGCATATATCTACTCTTGGCAATATTACGTTCCTGAACGCATGCACTTTCTCCATTGGCCCTTTTCATTTTATAAACTTTCCATTTGAAGTTCAATATAAATAATCCCAGCTCCATACAGGACAGCCAGCGGGCACTAAAGTAACAACAACCTCGTTTAATAGTGTCTATTAGATCAACATCAGGAAATCGTAACACAATGCTACATAAATATTGAACTGACCTTATACAATCCGTTAGAAATGACCTGTTTTCTATAATCATGATATCGCCACGTTTTTGGTACGGAATGATTCATTCAGGTCCCATTTCCCCAGAAGTGTATATAGGAAGTACAATGAGTCTGATCAGTGACATTAGAGAGCTTTCGATTTGGACGACGGACGCTTCTATGACGGTAAGATGACACCTCGAGTCATGTGCGCATGCGTCGACTTAGCAATCCGTCGGTCGTCCAATTTCTGGGACCTGTCTTCGATTTGCATGACGGATGAATCTAGGACGGTTGAATGACACTTTTAAGTCATATGCACATGCGCCAGTTTTGTCATCCGTTGGTCCTCTAAATGCAACAACGCGTAAAGGGACTAACAACCGTCGTGGTGACGACGGTAACGTTTTTTTTACCGTCGTAAAAGCGTCCGTCGAGCAAATCGAAAGCTGAAGACAGGTCCCAGAAATTGGACGACCGACGGATTGCTAAGTCGACTCATGCGCACATGACTCGAGGTGTCATCTTACCGTCGGGCGTAGAAGCGTCCAAATCGAAAGCTCCCTATTATTAACATAACAGGAACGGCGAAGCCGTATTTTCAATTGAAGCTATCTCGGATTAAAATCGATTAAACGGAACCATCATAAAAGGCCACGTAGTCTCAGGCGCTGACACTCTCACTCCCAGAAACTAGTGTCGATTTGAGAAGATGATCTGATTGTCCCAAGTGCTCATGGGTTCTGAATTAGGTATAATATAACACTGAGTGGCACAGTTAGAATACTCTTCAAATATTGTTACATAAATAGCGTCGGTGAATTCATACAATAATTTAAGTCGTGTCAAGGATTTCAATTTCGAACGACGCGGTTTTTTTCTGAAGTTGTTTTCGCAACAGGCTATCAGTGCCCATATTTCTTAGCGGGCTTTTCAAACATGCAAGCCGTACAGGTGCGAGCGAGACAGACATAGTCACCGTTTTGTACATTATTTCAATATAGACGACCATCCCTGCTTTTCATAACACAAAAGCCGTATAGCTTGTATTTGCTTTCTTAAAACCAGGTTATTCATCAAAAGTTCTTATTATGAATAATTCCTAAAGCCTCAATTCGGGTGTGCCATGTATGAGGTAAGAGGAAAATGGCATGATATATTTAAAATCGTAAAGGAGAGTTATTAACGTAACACATTTTGCTTAGAGCGTTAGATTATTAAGATCAGTGGTAGCGTGCGGACTAATAATGAAGTTGTTCAGCCATTGCTGCCATTCTGCCGTTCAACCCGACAGGCATGGGCACTTGTACATAATCCTTTTATTATAACGCTATACGGTCTTCGTAATTTTATTATCACGTTTTTTCATATGATAAATGTTTATCTCCTACTTAAATCAAGTAAAAAATACCTAGCGCATTTCGGACACTCAACCGGACAAGGTAATAATCAGACCGGACGCCGTGCGATATAATCATTTAATCATACCGTCATACAAATAAGTATTGCTGACACGGAGTGGTACCTGAATCGAATTTTATTAAATCACCATTTTGATCATTATTAAGTCAATATCAGGAGTGATTTATTTTGACTATCACTTGCTTATCCAAGTTGTTTTTCTAACATAACTAAATCATTAACGATTTTTTGTGTAGAACTATCCTTTTCATAACATGATACGCCCAGGTTAATTCCGTGTATAAATATGACCGCAAGGAGTTCCTTATGGTTATCTAAATGTGGTCATCGACATTAGCGGTTTACCTTTAGAAAGATAATAGTAGCTTTCGAGATTCTCTTTCATGACATTATATTGTTGAATACATGTACATCTTTAGTTACATAGGTTTTGGTAAACTGTCGTTCTGTATTTGAGAGAAATTTAAAACGAAGTGTACAGGGTGAATCAACAAGAACATTTTCACTTTTAGAAACGGCCCTTTAACCTTGATGTATGCAGTAAACCATACAATTGTTGTTGTTTATAAGATGTAAATAAAATTGTAGCTTCCTTCCAATTTGAAATTTAAATATTAGTTCCCTTTGTTGATATTTAGGTCTTTAACGAAGCGCTTCATTGATATGACCACCGTTCTCGCCTAATTTTAGCAATGCTACAATAACAATCATGTCTTAATGTCTTAACTGTGTAATGGTGAGAAATAGGGTCAGCTTAATAAACCTGTGACATTTTTGCTTTTTTTTCTTCTCTGTCGATTACGTTCATTTTCTTCGGAAGATGAACTTTATACAAACAACAACAAACAATATGGTTCACTAAACACATCAAGGTCAATGGGCCGTTTCAAAAAAGTGCAATTTTGTATTCAACCTAAATATTCACGGCTATCCCCATTCTGGTGTGTAACATAATGACATTATTGGATCTTTATCTGTACAATCGCTCTTTCCTTGCAGTGGATTCCTGGGATTTAATGTAAACATCTTCCAAATATCTTCTAAATATTTGATTCTCGATCATTATCCTTTGCCTCAAGGTCACACGGCCCTTTTCCACTGCAAATTCAGAGCATTGAATAAGATCTGCATAAAGTGAGATTGGTGCTTTACAGCCTTAAGGTTATGTTTCTATTTTATTTTTTTAATTCGTTATTTGCACCTATAATAGGCATGGCTAAAAAGCCATCACGGGATATACATGTTTACGATGTATATAAATGGTATTCTATAATAATGAACCTCTTGAGAAGCAGCCCTATGTTCAAGAGTAAACACATTGTGTTAGCTTCCGTTTACACTATGGAGCAGTATGCCATCGTCATGATTTGAAAAAAGTTTATTCGAACAACAATTGTTCATAGTATATTAAGGATGTTCCTATGGCTAATTTTTTATTTTATATTTTATTATAGAGCTTGCTGAGCTCAACAATAATCTGAAATTTGAGATTGATCGGAGGTACGGTTTTCTAGATATGACAATTTTATTGTCAAAAATCCATTTTAAGTCATTTTGAATTTTGTTTTGTATTATTTTTCGGCCAACAGAGGGCAGTCTATTTGTTTTGTTTTATATTGTCTCTTTTTGACCCCCCCTAGATAAAATTTCTATAAAAAAAAAGTTTTTTATTTTTGTTCTTATTTTTTATTGAAAACTCCATTAGATTCCCGCAGCACAGGAATTAAGGAGAGTTGTATTATAGCCAACATATACACCAAGTGGCATTACATTTGGTAAAGTGCATGAACTTGAAAAATAGAATTAAGTGCATTAAAGGGGCATTAAGAGATGTGGTGGAGGCAGCGCCCTCAATTATAAAAATATGATATGATAAAAACTGGGATTTGTATATTTTTACAATTGTATTACATGTATGAACCTATAAGGATTACGAAAAAACAGCCCTCTTTGTACAACAAAACGTCGATTCAAAAATGCTGATCTCCGGCAGATCAGCATTTTACGTCCGACAGTATCCCCCTGCAGTACGCGTGATACATAACGCAAACCATATTTGAATAGAGGGCGTTTTTCAATAAATAGCGATGGTATTGTTTTAATCAAGTTTTGCTGTGTTTTTGTAAGTAGAAACAACAATAATGGCAATTATTAATAACTGGGCTGTGGAACCAAGGGGAGCAAGGCGGTTTGTGTTTGAGATTAAATTAGGGTCATTGCAGTAAACGAGATCAATGAGAGATGGATTAATACCTGGGCTGTGGAATCTTGAATTCTGAAGTAAATTTTTAAACATTTAAAATTGTCAACACAACTTAATGTCCCTTTAATTAGCATAATTTGTTTATTATTTTTATTTTTAGATAATTAATTATAATGAATTATGCAGATGTATTACAGCCTCCCGCAGCACGGGAAACTTTCTAGAAACTATAATTAACAAGCTCTCAAAATGTCAGCTTTGTAGCATTTATACTATTCTTGGAAAAATGAATTAAACATTTTTGCATAGATTAATTATTTTGCTAGGCTAGCTAAGGGGGTAAAAACCAAACAAACAATAAGAAACAAAATAAATGAATGCTTCAATGTTGCTTCTTTTTTGACAATAAAATTGTCATATCTAGAAAACCGTACCTACGATCAATCTCAAATTTCAGATTATTGTGGAGCTCAGCAAGCTCTATTAAAATATCAAATACAAAATTAGCCATAGGAACAACCTTAACTGAAGTGTACAAGTGGGTAAAAACACACCTTTATTGGCCGAGTGCACCACCAATGGCGAGTTACTAGCGCTACCTCGCTTTGAGAGCACCAAACCAGGGTAAGCTACTAAGCTAGTAACTTGCCAAAAATCGGTACGCAAAATCTTACACCTGACCGGACCCAAGAGTAAGTTGAAGCATAAATGTTCATGTTGTAACTAAATGATAATTTCTGATTTGCCCGATGGACGATTACATAGATAGGATGAACAATGGAAGATTTCTATCATGCAATTCATTATTGTGTATAATTTACTCAATGATACATTTAAGATGTATTTTAAAGTATTTTAAATCTATCCGCAATCATGGTCACAAAATTGTATCAATCAATCAATCAATCAATCAATCAATCAATCAATCAATCAATCAATCAATCAATCAATCAATCAATCAATCAATCAATCAATCAATCAATCAATCAATCAATCAATCAATCAATCAATCAATCAATCAATCAATCAATCAATCAATCAATCAATCAATCAATCAATCAAGCGATCAAGCGATCAATCAAGCAAGCAAGCAATCAATCAAGCAATCAAGCAATCAATCAATCAATCAATCAATCAAGCAAGCAAGCAAGCAAGCAAGCAAGCAAGCAAGCAAGCAAGCAAGCAAGCAAGCAAGCAAGCTAGCAAGCAAGCAAGCAAGCAAGCAAGCAAGCAAGCAAGCAAGCAAGCAAGCAAGCAAGCAAGCAAGCAAGCAAGCAAGCAAGCAAGCAAGCAAGCAAGCAAGCAAGCAAGCAAGCAAGCAAGCAAGCAAGCAAGCAAGCAAGCAAGCAAGCAAGCAAGCAAGCAAGCAAGCAAGCAAGCAAGCAAGCAAGCAAGCACGCAAGCAAGCAAGCAAGCAATCAAGCAAGCAAGCAAGCAAGCAAGCAAGCAAGCAAGCAAGCAAGCAAGCAAGCAAGCAAGCAAGCAAGCAAGCAAGCAAGCAAGCAAGCAAGCAAGCAAGCAAGCAAGCAAGCAAGCAAGCAAGCAAGCAAGCAAGCAAGCAAGCAAGCAGACAAGCAAGCAAGCAAGCAAGCAAGCAAGCAAACAATCAAGCAAGCAAGCAAAAAGCAAGCAAGCAAGCAAGCAAGCAATAACATGAAATCAAATAAATAAAGGAATACATAAATCAATAAATACATATGCATATTTATATAAATGAATGAATGAACAATTAAATATTATAAATAAATCAATAAATACATTCAAAGTAAATAAAAAGATGAATACAAAATAATAAATCAATTGATTAATAATAAACAAATACTAAAGTAAGTCTATACATATACAATGGCCCATCAGAATGGAGAAATTGACTTGAACGGTTTCATCAGAGTCAGTATCATGTTTTGAGAAGAAAAAAATTAAAAATAAGGGAATCTCGGGAATCGAATCCTTGTTTTCCGTTTATAAAAGACAGGATCACAGTAGCACGCCACAGAGATTGGACGCTAGAAGTAGCATCATGTTATTATTAATCAATTGAACTATTTAATTACTAAAAACCGGCTTTTTATTATGAAAATTGTCCCTTTAAAGTGCAAATTTGTATGTGTCTCTCGAATAAAATATATTTATTATGTAATGATGGTCCTTATATTTCAGGGAATTGTAAAAAACGTTGACATTTTCGGACTCAAAATTTCGTCATTTTATCTGTCTCTCAAACAGGCTAGACGTAAGACGTGGGCTCATTATTCAAATTAAACGCGTTAACATTTTGACCCAGGGAGTGACGTAGTTAACTGACGACACATTTGTTATTTACGGAGAACCAGTAACGTCATTGTTTGTCGCTCTGATATATGGTAAACATTTAGCGCATGCGACAAATATTGTTTAAGTTGGACGATGTTAATTTATATGGATATTTACTTCACTAGTAACTATTCTGATCTTACTCACCAGTTTTGCTCACAAAATTAAATCGCTAGTAATTTACGATTTGGGGCATAAGTACTAGCGAGGTATTTACGGCAATTTGGTGCACTCGGCCGTATATGTTTTAATCTAGTGTGTATTGAGTTATTCCTTTTATACAGGGTGAGTCAAAAAGAAGTTGTACGGGAATGAATATTTGTTTAAAAATTGTCCAAACAAATTTGACAAACCAATGAGGCACGTATTCGAAGAGCAACTTATTCCGCTCGTATTACAAAAGGAATCATTAAAATTGATCATTTATATCAGGAGCTATGCCTGTTTTAATCAAAGAACAACTTTTGTTAGCTGTCCACGGAACACTTAATTCTCTTGAAAACTTTCCACTATAAGTGGGCAGCAAAATGGTTACTGATGTTTGTCCTCTAAGGTGTCTTAATTGTTTTAAGTGGGCCTTCAATGTTTAATCATTTTCTTATTGTTGTCACTGATTTTTTATTTTATGCACACCATTCCCACTTGTGTTTGAAACGCCCGGGCTTTAATTTCATTTGAATATGAATGCCCGTGTGTTAATTTTTCTGCCCACTTAGAGTGGATAGATTTTTTTTATTTATTAAAACAGGCATAGCTCCTGATATAATTGATCGATTTCAATGATTCCTTTTGTCATATAAGTGGAATAAGTTCCTCTTTGAAAACGTGCCTCATTGGTTTGTCAAATTTGTTTGGTATATTTTTAAACAAATATTAATTCTCGTACAACTTCTTTTTGACTCACCCTGTATGACGTCAAATGACGAACTCTTGCAGATGTTTTTTAATTTCAATCAATAATGTGTTTTGCTATAAGTAACTATAGAAATGATATTATAGAATCCACTGTGCAATGCTAATTTCAAAATGGTATAAAAGGGGACAAATCGCAAACACTGGAAAGTCCCTGATTTGTTTTTGTTTTCAAACTCTCTGTTAAGGATCGATCGTGTATCAAATGTTTTGTGAGAATTATGAGTAACGTGCAGACACGAAGTAAGTTGGTTAACAACTGACGTCATTTTACGGTTCTCTACTAACTAATCGTATAACCTTAAACTGAAGTAGGTCTACTAGGATATGGCGCCGAGTGGAATTACATTAACCCCTTATTATTTTCTTCCGGGCGTTTCACTAAATGTTTTAAACCCATCCCTCACATTGAACATCAAGTTATCAGAATGGTATTAAAAAGAACTGAGCATGCTGAGACAGATGAAGTAATATTATTCGTTCGATATCTTCATTGTAACACAAACAAACAGCGATTAACAGTATTTAATATGAAAAGCGATTTATGTATTGTTATAGGTGAGGTGGGAATTTTAGTGTGCTGATTTTACTAAAAGCCATGGGTAATCCTGACTTCCAATAAGCATGAATCTTAATGAAATCGTAATACCAACAATGACAGTTCACTAATTTAAAACAAAAACCAATACAAATAATGATGTTTGAATTGCCGAAACCTAATGTATTGTTATAGGTGAGGTGGGAATTTTAGTGTGCTGATTTTACTAAAAGCCATGGGTAATCCTGACTTCCAATAAGCATGAATCTTAATGAAATCGTAATACCAACAATGACAGTTCACTAATTTAAAACAAAAACCAATACAAATAATGATGTTTGAATTGCCGAAACCTAATGTGTGCCAGCATGAAGAAGTTCACCACGCTTACTCACGTAATATACTTTTTGACCCACGGGTGCACACATTACGATCAATACCATCTGGTTTCATTAACAATGGATCACCCCAAGGAGGAATAGTAGGAAAACAATGTCTACCACCTGTTCAGACATTGTTTGTTTTATTACAGGTACACTCAGTCATTCGATGCAGAGGGTTTTCTAATGCTTTGTTTAATGTAGTTTCTCAAAAGCGATTACTTAAAAAAGCACAGCGCTGAATTATTTTGCAAAGTATTATTATGTTTTAGTAAATATACAGTCGGATTTCTACTATTTGTAAGAAAGACGATATGGTCAACTCTCATGAAAATAGTGCAAATGAGATTTCATAAGTTGAAGAAAAAAAATTGTCTCCAATTTTATTTATTAAGCTTTTTTTTTAAGAGTAGACATGTACTGGATACTAGATTTAAAATTTTGTGAACAACACTCCTTGCATTTAAAAAAAATATAATGTTGAATTCAAATTATTAAATCACTTTTTTGCAGATTTTGTTCCACGTTTATTACGTTATCTACTGCCTATCAGCTCTAAATCAGAACGAGTTTACAAGCTGTGATGCCCAAAACACAAAATTGTATTTACGAAAGCATACTTCTATCAATTACAGCGAAAAAAATGCAATGTAATTTTGTAAATTGCAAGTACTATGAATCGTTTTAGGTCTTCACATTACTTCATGAACTTCATCTTTAAATCTAAAAAATGCACGGTTTTCCAAAATGAATATTTTTGTGCAAAGTATAAAATATATCTTTAATTGTATCTTTTTTCAATCGTCATAATGTGTTTTCCAAAGTTAGCCCCGAAACAATGATATTATGCTGCACTAATAACGCTGGCATTGGAACTCTGACTTTATTGGGTTTGGTAACGTAATAAACATATACAAACACATGTAAACACATATATTCAACATCGAGCAAGGCAGTTTATTTTGTATACAAACACATCTTATCGACATACATTGAAGCCCATTTGACAATATAAAGCAGTAAAAAGCAGTAAACAATTGTAAATTACACCAGAATGCAATTCCAACAACGAGGATGAATAACGTAATAAACATAGTCACGGTTGTTTAGTACATCATTTTCAAACGCTTATTTTTACATCACACCACATTTATTTTATCTTCAATCTTCTTTTACCAACGAAATAACAAACAAACATTACCACATGTTATGCTTACCACAAAGTAACTTGTGTTAAATGACACAAGCATATATTTTATACCTCAAATTCTAAACATCCACAATGATAATATACATAACTAAGTACTATCTAATGAAATATAATTTTCTATGTATAAAGCCCCTCAGTGTATTCAACGATACCTAGTAAATGGTATTTGAGAATTTTAAGTTGCCGAAATCAACCGAAAGATTGTTCTATGTATTGTTGACTCGCTCTTTTGATGTAGGGTAAATAGGGTGAATAACGTAATAAACATGGTCACTAAATCGACAGATTTAACATAGCACTGTGCAGGTATGTTTATTAAACCATGGCATTATTACCTTCATGTAACTTATAATAGCACTAAATATTGAATTGCAATCTGTTTAAATTAGTAAGATATTGATTTATTTTATTTTAAATGATGGTAGTAAGTTCTGCCGGTATAACCATTAGTTGTTTGCACTGTGTCGCCCATATTCCTGTATAATAATGATAACAAAAACAAAACAAAATTGATGAAAGATATTGTAGCCGTTTCAGCTAGGTATACCATATTTATTCACCCAATTATACGTATTGGTTTATTACGTTATCCAATAGCCATAGAACTATACACTATTGAAGAATGCAAACAAATGAGATTGTGTCAGTATGTGATACAATATGTATGTACACTAAGTTAACATTCATAAACACATAATAAATGTTGAATCACTGTGAACAAGATGCAATTATCTTTATCAAATGATTAAAAGTTTATTACGTTATCCATTATAAGGTGGTTCAGTCCTGAGATAGAATAGTCCACATATTAAAATTATAACATTGGATACAATGTATGAAACTCAAGTACATCAATCATGAAAGCTACGGAATTGACGCCAACATTGACATGAGAATAGACAATGAGGTTGGTTACGTTATCCCGTTTATTACGTTATTGGCAACTGCAACAGTGTATAATGCTGGATTATAACGTATATACAAAGCAATCAATGTAGATGTTAACGATACCTACTGCATTTCGTCACATTATTAACCCCATTCTGATATCATAGGTCCATTTTCAATGTGTTTAAGAGATCTATAATGACTTCAACTGTCATTCGGCTTAATTTTCATATTACTTACAAGAAAAAAATGAGGAATTCTTACCATTCGTCGTGGTTTTTTTGCATTGTACTTTCAACGAGTATCCTCCATGCATGCTTGCAAAAAGGGCCGGCCACGTATCTTTGTTTAATACAGTCGTAGAGAGCAGCTGTCTCTCTTTCGATTTATTCGATAACGTAATAAACGATAACGTAGTAAACGTTTTTCGTACTCAAAGTACCATGTAGACGATCTGGAAAGAGCTAGCGGGTGTTCCAAGTAACCACATAGTCTATGTGTATGTATCAAATTGGTTTTTAACCAAAAAGTGTGTTTTAATACATAGTTCGGGAGAAATCTGAACAACGTAATAAACATCCTTAACAAGGTCGCATGCTTTGCAGCATTTTGATTTCTTCTCAAGGTCAGACATGCTGCTATAGATTTTTGAAAATATTATTTTCCAACACCCATGTTCTTTTAGATTCAGAATATGTACATTTAAATGTTTAAATGTTAATTTTGAACAATTTTGATCCTCAATATGTCGCTGGTAACGTAATAAACATCATTATCTCGGACAACATATATGAAATTGAAACAGGTAAACATCGTAAAAGATGTGCATTATTTTTCTAACCATGGAATATCGCTATATGTTCCCTACAAATTAGGACATATCTTGTAGAAAATGGTGCCCTATTTGTATTGTAATTAATAAAGACAAACTATACTTTTATGCTGCGGACATGGACATTTCGCTAATTTGGGGTATATGAGGGCAATTTTTTTAGTGAAAACACAATCAGAAGTATATCAAAGTATATATATCCAAGTAGAAAACATCAAGATCTATCTAGAAAAGAAGTTTTTTAAGCAAGAAAACATTGCATAACACAGAAATGGACCAAAGACATCAAAAAGTTCATTTTGCACTGTTTTCATGAGAGTTAACCATATAATAACGGGACGGATTTATGAAAATACTATTCATGCGGGCTCAAAGGATCATCAACATATATTTTAGGCAATTATCCTACATTTCTAACATTCCAGAATTATTCAGGATATTTTGTAATTGTTGTCAAGTGCTTAATGCCCAGCTCTCATTTTAATAATGCATAGATAAATAATCGAATTCTAAAGTATAGCGAAATTGTATATTTATTTCTCGTTTGAAGTCACCGATCAATCGAAATGATAAGGTCACATGCAATTCTCTAGATATCAGGTTTATACAGCAATAAATAGTTTAAAGTTTAGACAGAAAGAGGTCAAAGGTCATTACAAATTAGCTTGGTGACAATAAACTTATGGGTAACATGGGGTGTACACAGATTGACCTCTAATGACCCCTACATGACCTTTGACCCTTTCTGTCAACACTTTAAACTATTTATTGGTGTTTTGGGAATAACATAATCTGAGGCATTCTGAGAATCAATCAATGGCGGTCTGGGGATCTCTACAATGGCGGTCTGTGGACAGGTAATAAATAGTAGGAGAAATGTGTAACTTTGCAGAGGGACTAAGTAAAGATGTCTGAAGGATCACATAACAAAATTAAGTTTCTGGCTCCTTCACGTCTGGGTGATTTCTAAAACTTTTTGAGTTTACCCTCGTAATATCATTCGTATTCTGTATTGACTATCGTCTGTCTTTTTTCTTTCTTTTTCGTATATAAAGAGCAAATGTGAACAATAGCCCAACAGACATTAACAAGGTTAATGAACCGAGTGATTATAAATCAAACTGGTAACTCTCTACAAAGAGCTCTGAAAGGCCAATAAATTGATTCACTGCAAGTCAGAAAATATGCATAATACAAGAAACACAAATTGGCAGGGGTTAAAAATGCCAATGAAAGTGACATACAAATAAGATAAAAGCCCAAAAATAGAGAACAACATCAAAATATAAAGTGTAGACTTTACGTACCTTTTTGCTGGTGAATCGTGAAAAGTACAGACTGACATTGAGCCAGTCCACGCTTCCCGAAGAAGAAAACAGAAATGTTGTTAGATTTCGAAAAACATTTTTTTTTCAACTTGGGGATTTATTTTGTTAAAGTTAAAAATCAAATTTTGATATCGATTGATTTGTTTTCCCATCATCCTAAATCTTCCTAAAACAGAATTGCTATCTTAAACATTCTGTTTTAAGACAAGACATAAGACAAGACATTTACTCCTCAGTATTTCTCAACATTATTACCATATAATGCAATTGCTGGTCGTTCGAATTTACAAATTGTAGATGAAAGTTAGCCAAGGGGTTAGGTTGTCGATTCAAGCCATTCGGTATCCGTAAGAAAGTAAACTTTGCTAGTTTAAAAAGTCGTATCACTACTTAGCCAGTTAAAACCCGTAAGAAGTATTCATCACTTGAATAAAAGTTGCTCGTCAGAAATCGCTAATGCCTAATGGTAACTGAACATGGCGCCACTTTTGTTACTATTTCACACATTTAATGGACGTTGGCAATGCCTGTATGCAAAATGTGTTGCTTTACTGCAATGAGAATGGTTAAATTTGAAACCCAATGCGTGTAAAAGCACATATCTAATTACGGTTTAACATCCCGTATATATGATTGCATTGATCTAATGAGAATTGCTCATGTTATGACAAGAACCCATATTAACAACATTGTACCTGGGGAATTGTTGGTGTGATTGATTTCAGATGAAACGTGTAGGTGTCAAGTTGGTGATGTTAAAGGGATGCTACAAAATGTTAAAAGCTAGTTTACAGTAGCTTTAAACGATCCAATAAGTATATAATAACGTTCCATTTGTCCTTCTAAGGTATACACTTCACATACCGTATGCCCTTTGATTCCAAATTTCAAATGATGATGTTTGTTAAATTTTGGAAGAAATCATTAAAACATTTATAACTGACAAGTTGAATTATTTGCATTCGCATTCAAGATCAGAGGCAGAAAAAAAAGGTTATGTCATGTAACTGGTTATGTTGTTCCGTGGAGCAGCTTAATTTTGTGTAGAAAAATGTCCGTTTTCCTAGCCACCCGTTCATTATAGAATAGACAATTCCAACCCGAGGTGCCTATGAAGAGCTTTGTTCCAAAAGGGATTAACTCCATATAAGTGAAATAGGAGAAAAGTGTTTTTTTTAAATTAAGGATGTTGCACTTCTTTGATTATGCTAATTTTCTGCCATATGAAAGATACCATACGTGTAAGCTTAAAAATAGGTTTGATTTCATTTTTTGATTTTCACTGTATATCCTATGTCATTCTTTATTTTTTGAAACTAGTGGAGTTGATCCTCTTTGGAACAAAAATGTTTCGACCAATTTTCAAAAACAGCTTTACTAAACAATAGTTATTTTAAATTAAGGTACACGTGAAAGACATTTTAAAATCACATTGAAAAAAAAACGCATTCAAATACCTCTTCAACTTTTTGAATGACAGTTTGTTTTTTCTTGAAAAAACTGACAATTTGGACAATTTGGCACATTTTTTGAAATAACAACACTTATGTTTGTGTGCAATTTTAAAAACAATTATCCCATACATTTTACGTTTTCTTCATTGCATTTCATTAAGGACATTCCTATCAATGTTTTACGATGATAAAAGAACCATATTTCTACCATTTTGGCTTACAAAATAGTGAATTATATTCAAATTTCCGGAAACTTCCGGAAATTATCGGACATTTCCGGAAATTACCGAGGGCCATAACTTTTGACCCGAACATGCTAAAGATGTAGAACAAAGTTTAAAAGATGTATTTGGTAACCCTCTTTTATGTTCTGCACCTAACCTAATTTCGACAAATAGTGGAGGTGATCCCTTTTGGAATAGAGCTCTTCGTTCACCTGGCCTAGCTTTATAGTTATACGGTAGTTCACCTGGCTTAGCTGCAAAGTAAGAAGGAATTATAGACTCGCAGGTACGACACTGGATTGTGGTCGTCGTTAGCCTTTATTAATTGAGTCGTCAGGAAAAAGGCCAAATATTCCTGAGAGCCCGATGCATATTGGGTCAATTGGGACCCCTTCAGGGAGTGATGTGGGGGTTGATTTGTCTTTCAAACAAATCAATTGAAGACACATCTTGCAATTCGTTTTAAGAAGAAACATATGCGGATAAAACGATGTACTTCATATTTTTAAATTGAAATCATCATTGTATTTTTGTTTTAATTAAAGATGATCTATAATCGAATATATTCATATTGAAAACTGCCGATCTTGTCTTTTCACTATCATAATGGGGACAACGGCAATGTCAAAAATGACGTGAAACGTTAAGATTAACTAGCTTCGTGAAAAAAGTTCATTTTTCGCAAATTATAGATTACTTGTGGTTTGACTAGATTTCTTCAAATTGACCGTAGGCAACTTTAGTTTTGTTTCTGAGATAACCCAATCATGTGGGGGCCTATGTATTTTAATGCTCAAACAAAACAAGCAGGCGTTCAGGTTAAATATCATCAGACAGCAACATTGAACTATTTATTTTTGGAAAAGATCCATTTTCAGGACGCTTCATTACATACCGTATAAATTATCTAACCTTTTGAGGAACACATAAAATGGCAACTTCCAATTCAATAACTTTTTTCACATCCACGGTAACTTATATTCCTTAGAGGCAGAATTATGAATACCGTGTAATAGAGCAGACTTCAATATATTTCTTGAATAGTTATTGGATATATAATATATCTAATATCTAATAGATATTCCTAGGGGAACTAAAAAAGCGCTGGGATATAAGGTGTTGTGAGTGCTTTGCTTTCAGAAGCTGATTCCAAACAATGTCTGCATCTATGATGAGAGTATTAATTTTCCGTTATGAGTATCTATTAAGTAGTTGCACAAACATTATCCAAATAAACTTGTCACGTTCATCGAAGATGTTTTGCAAGTTCGCCAAATCACTATAACTATTACAGATATATATTTTCGTGAAGATGTTATATTTCTCATGTTTCGGGAACTCACACCAGGTGTGTCAATCTATCTGATTTCGAGTGGGGAGAATGACCGATATAATATGGATCACCTGCCATGCCCGGGGATTACGCGGTTTCTTTATTCATTCTTGTCACTGAATCTCCTCCGGAGAGGGCATACTAATACTGTTATCTGTAAAATACATTTAATATGCCATCGGGTATAATACCTTATACTCACACACTAATCTCGTTGTATTACCATCCAGACAAATCCAGATACGACATTTGAGTGATTACCCTTTCAGATGCGTATATACCATTGTAGAAAGGTGCCTGTGAAACTACGCTACCTTGTTCATTAAACTCGTTCTAAATGTGTATATCAGGAAAGAGTTTTGACAAGAGTTGCAACATTCGAACTGTTTGACTGTCATTTAAGAAGATACCGTGTGTAGTGTACCGATGATATCGCCAGCTATTTGCCAATTAATTCAAGCAGGGAAGTAAAATGTACGATATTTTTAAAGTTTACAGGAAATCAACCATTTAAAAACCCTCTTCTAAATGTATTGTTCTTTAGTGCATTATCAAGCTCCTATATAGGATACCAGTTGTTAACACACCCTAAATGTATAATATGGAGTAACACACTTTCCATAATCATTGTATTATTCTTTATTTATTGTAAAATTAAGTTTTACTCTAGACTTTTATTTATAACGCCGAAGTAATATATATATACGTCGTCTGAAATCGTATAAATACCTATGGTAATTTATAACTAAACTGCATTGTTCGAAAGGATCAGCTGACAGTTACAAATCGTTGTGAGTTTCAGTACGCTAATTGAATAACAATATTACTCTGACGTCTTTGTTCAATTCCGCAACCATCGTATTGTTTTTGATAAAATGTCACGATAAAAATCCGTTCGTTGTAAATAAATGGTTCAATGGTTAAATAATAAAACTTTCACAGATACACTCGTCGATCTCTGTGGCGTGCTTATGTTACGACAAACACGGTTCGATCCCCGTGTATTCCTTATTATTCTTTGAATTTTTATTTTTTTAAACTTGATAATGAATTAATGTAACATCATTTTTATGTAAATTTTTTATAAATTATAAAGGTCCATGCGTTTATATATATTGTTTTCTATTTATTTATCTATCATTTATCTCTTGATTTCTTTATTTAACTTCTATAATTATGTATAATATTGCTTGATAAATAATTGATTTGACTCGAATGTTCAGTTAATCCAGCAAATGTTTTGATCCCGGTTTTGATTAAAGTCACCTATTTCCTCGACAAATGTAAGCGTACACCTTGCACATTTTTAGCATCGATAGTTGCAGCAGCATAACGTTATGCCATATCTTACTCTTGGGTCTAAACAGGTTTACGATTTAGCGTAAATTAATCGTGTTTTACTAGCCTAGTAGCTTACTCCGTTTGGCGCTCTCAAAATTATGACTTACCTCTCACTTACTAGCGAGGTAGCACTATTCTTCAGCTACTCGCCATTGGTGCACTCGGCCGTGAAAGTTTAAATCTCAAAATGCATATCAAGTTGAATAGTTTATCCTTCCTGCATTGTTAATGAGGACATTAGCTTCAAACAATGTTGATGTTAATGTTAATGTTAATGTATTAACATTAACTTACATTAACGTTGTTCAATGATCACTGTATACCCATTATTAACTCATGTTACGCTGTATAGGTTTCACCCGGTGAAGAAAAACAACCGGGAAAGAACTCGATAGTATAAATCGCCAACCATACAAAGTCTGATGTCACTTTCCGAGACCATTGATTAATCGCAAAGGATCTCATGACATGTCCATAGTTAATGACGCGGCACCTTGCAAAGACCATGCCTTTGAATTAGATTAGATAGTAATTTAGATATGATGTTAAGTGATGGCAATGAACTCCAATGTTTCCAGATCTTGACGGGGATCTTGAGTGATTGTGCAACTGTATAGATTTATTCTCATTCTCATTATTATATCGGCCTCCCTTTTAAGACTAGGATGAACTTTAACTAGTACTAAATCACACCGTATAGGCTGTGCACACTGCAAGGTATTTTCTTCTTTTTACGGGATGTTGCTGGTTCATGTAAGCTCCGAAGAATTCCGAAATTGTCCGAATAGAAATGCTCACTTTAGATCGCTTTCTCATAAAACCAGCGTATGTAGGAAGACTTTTTAATTCAAAGTTGTTTGATTTATTATTTTCATATAATATCAAACCCCTCATATCAAATATTTATGATTATATTATAAGAGGTATTATTTTCCTTTAAAAGTCGTTGCAAAATTTTTCATAATTGTGTGATATAATAATAGTAATAATAAATTGTGATATGCGACTAGAAACCCTGGACGTGACCGTTTACAACATTTTAATAACTGTTTGCCAACATACATTTCAAGATAAAGCATTGATCGTTTATATAGTAAAAAATAGAAGTGTTGAGCATGATTTTCTGCTTTAAATATTCACATATTATAATATACAGTTTTTTTGGAAAGATGGGAATTTTTCTGTAGTTCCACATGCTCTTTGTATATAGACCTAGCACATGTTAAGGATATCCTTTTGAAAAACATGCGTTCCCCGCGACACTACACGCAAAGCTCGTTTACTTTACCTTGACGGGACAATAGGTACATCAATCGGTAACGCGGCTTTCTACACAGAGACTGACAGAACATGCGAAATGTTGCCAAACTAAAATCATCTAAGGTCATGTGTTATAAGCTCGCCTCTTTCGCGACATGATTTTAACTTTACACATTTATATTTGCTTATATACCCCTGTACAAGTATACCTTTTCTGAAGAGAAATTGCATGAGGAAACCAAATATGCCATTGAAATTATAGTACGACCAAGGACTAAAATGGTATGATTCACAATGTACGGAAAGAAATCAGAGTTTTTTAATTTTTAATTTGAGATCCATATATTTGTTATACCTACCCCTATTATTATTTATTTTACATATTTGAATTCATCATAAAATTACCCATCAGATTAAGAAAATATTTAAGGAATACGACAGCATGAAACTAAAAAGTGTAACAGCACCACCCTATTGGGAGGCGAGCTCATAACGCGTGACCCTAATCATCAATATTTTGCTTGACCCGACCGTTTAGAGCAATAAGACTTGCGAATGTTTACATTTTATGGCAACGAAGACTCCACTCTACATGTAAACACCGAAAGTATCCACTGTTCAAGGCGCCCATTGTTTATTTGTTAGGACCCTAAATAAATTCAACAAGTGAAAAAGAACAGACATTTCCTCCCGCTAATTTTGACACCTCATTTGTCACAAGAGAATCAATATTGATGAAGCAATGGCCATTTGAATAACAAATGATTATATGTTGCACTAGCTTAAACAATAAATATGGGATATCTTACATTCTTAAACTATTTGTCAGTGTTATTGCGCTTTATTCCGTTGAGGGCGCCAAGACGGAATAAATCTAATCATGAAATACTGTACTCTGGAGTACTAGAGTATATTCTGACATGATAATAATCATGTGATACTGTATCAATATTCCATGTTATTTTTCATGTTCTACTACATAGATTGAGTTCATAGTAGAGTTTTAGCCTGAAATGTTTAACGAGATTTGAAACTCTTCGCACACGTCCGTTTAATGAGCGAGGTCAGCTGAAAAAGCAAAAAGCGACCATTTGCGTGACATTCCAGCTGAATGAAATAGGCGAGTACAATCACTGAAATCAATCAGTGGATATCGATAACAGGCAGTTATCACAACGTAACTAGGTATCGATCCGTTTCCTTATTCTTGGTATCTTATATCGAAAATGGTCAGGACAAATACCAGCTAAGTGTTTGAAAGCTTAGAGGCAATGATTGAACCATTGAAAACGTGACGTGCGTCAGACAAGCAGGCAACAGACAAAAGGGGTTGTATTGGCATGTCGTTACCACACATGATTCTTCACGCCTGGTTACATATTTTGAGAATAGGAGTATGACACTAAATGTTATACTTTTGGATAGTCTTGTGAAAAGGAGTAATGATGTATATCTAATAACTACTGTATATCATACAAGCTCAATTGAAATAATTCTTTGTATTTACGGGTCATATCTACATTATGATTCAACAGTGTGAATAATAAATGGGCACGAATGTAAAACGGCTCTTGACCTTTATGTGTGCTTTGAACAATGAATTGGCTGTTGATTATATAAAGCGTATTTAATATAGTTCATCTTCTGGGGAAATAAAAGTAACCAACTAAAAAATGAAAAAAAAATGAAAATCCAGTATCTTTCGATACTGGTACAAAGTCAGTGTTCCACTATCAGGCGATACTGGCACATATGAAATGTTTCAGTATCGGACGATACTGCAACACAATTATGTACCAGTACCGTTCAATACTGGGACAAAGCACTACTGGTAGCATGTATAACCGTATCACCCGATACTGGAACATAATGATGTTTGTTATGTATTAATTTTGAGTGCAATCGTGGTGTTTGCGTTCACATGTAATGTATACACCAAGTTTTTAATTTCAGTATTTCACAGCCTGGTTAATGATATGAAATGACATTAAGAGGAAGAGGGATTGACGACATTAGTTCGCGGAAATGCTGCTGGAATTTTTATGAATTGGATTTATTACACAAAGGGTTATATACACAATATTATACAACGACGTTGACATTTTCGAATTAAATCATAGCTGTTCTCATCCACTCTTTCTCATCCCGAAAAATGTAATTGATCATATTTCTCAATAGAAAAGCAAGAACAAGTCCCATTGGCACTTTAGCATCAAGCATTTCCTAGTTTATTCATTCTTTGTTCGGCAAAACCCTTCTTCCGCGAGATATTTAACATAATAATACATTTAACCTGAAGCTAAACAATCTGGTTAAAACTATACATAACCTATCATGCTAGACTACAAGTACATTGCGTCAAAAATAACATGCATAATTATTTAAAGATGTTGGCGTCAATGTGTAACTGTCTTTCGAGAGCGCATTAAAAGAAAGGATCAAATTGTTTCAAACCGGTTTCAAATTACGCTCAAATAGTAATGCTTCGAGCTTTTTAGACAGACAGCGAGCGCGACGCACCACAAGACATCATTAGTTAATGGACGCTCCTTAAAGATAATGCTCAGTCAAAACACTTTATGTCTTACCCGACACAGTTTTACAAACACATTAGGGGTTTTGCTGCATCAATTAAATATTTTCCGGCGATCTCAAAGATGAGGAAATGAGAGTTGGCAGGTTCATCGCGTAACGGAAATTGGAACAATATCGAGACAGCATTCCTTAAGTGTTGCTAAAGGCATCGCGAAACTTCCCATTTATCTAGTCAGAAGAGAACCATTTTTTGACGTCTAATATTGTAAACTTATTAGTTCTTTAAAAGGGTGGATAAAAGGTACTCACGTTTTATCAGAATAATCTAAGTCTTATATATGATTATTATTTTGTATCATTTTGAAATCATAATTTGAGAGCATCTACTTGGTCTCTTGATATATTTTTTGATTATTCATTAATATTTCTTTTCATTTGTTGGTGTCTATTATGAATTAAAACGGCCTTGTATATATCCATCATCAGTCTTTCAAATAAAGTAAACATTTTAATACTTCATGTAATATTCACATTTTTGATTTGGCATCTACTAATCAAGATAAAAGTTTCATCTTCAGATAGCAATGAGGCCAAAATACCGAATAGGATGATGCTGTCAAGGTGCTGCAGTTCCTGTTTCAACTAACTACATTGATTTTACCCGACGAACATGTCCAACAACCGTCTGACATTATATCATGACACATAAAAAAGAAAATAAGGTCCATTTGATCTTAACATATATATTCTTTTGAAATTTACTTATACATAATTTTTAAATCATAATTTTACACAACTACCCGTTTTATCGGTTCCAGACTTCTTGCTAGGCAACCTAGCATTTTGGACGTTAGTCTGTACTCAGATCCCAAACAAATAACAGCGTAAAACAACATCAGTGGTAGACACGATGTTGTTGCGATCACACCTCAATACAATAGTGTGAACATAGTGTGCAATTCTGACGTACGTGATGGATGAAACGTTGTTGGAATTACACCGGACATAATATAGCCTGTAATATAGCCTGCATTTAAAGGGCTCAAAGGTGGATACGCGATGATACTGATGTTTTTGCATTCGCCATAGCTTGGACAATTTGAACCATACACATAATCAACTTGATACAATTCCTAAGTTGATTGACATTAGGCATTGCATTTAGTTCAGGAGATGCATTAGATGCATAAATCGATTAAACGTAGCTTCATCTAAATGAAACTAAAGTGAATAGCAGTCTAGACGTATACAAACCATTAAGTATGTTTCATCTTTAGGCTGCCGATAATCCGAGTCAGTGCCCTGAATGCACCTAACATATAGGTTCGTCAAACGAAATCAGGACAATAAATCTCGGTTAAAACATCTCTATTATGACAAGAAAACATTACACGAGTCACTACTGACCTTTACAATAACCATGACTTTTAATAAAGCAGCTCACGGGATGACAGACAAAAAGACCAAGTTGAGGGACAATAGCGACGCTAAAGGCTGTCTGGCCGATCCAAGTAGTTGCCCTGTTTCGATATGTTTTGATGGCACGTATACAATAACTTAACGTCAATTAAAGTGCTTGTGTAGGAGTCAACTACTTCTTTCGGGTGTTGTATTGTTCCAAGTCTTTCACTGCTCGGAGTCATGTACATTATATGAAATATAATAAACTACCATCCGTGTGTACATTAAGTTGATTTAAATGTCAACATTTTTTTTTGTATTACAAGGTTTTAACTGACATATTTATATTTTTGAAATCGTCATTTTTTAAACTTGTAAAATTATATACAAGTTTCTATATGATATTTGTTTTTATAGACGCAACTTCCGGTTAATTGCTTTATTGTTTTCTGTGAACTTTAACATATCTCAAAATGGCCAACATTTCAATTAGTACCTTGTAATTTTTAGTTCATGATATGCATGAAATAGCAATGATCCAGATAACACCGAACACATGACCAATCCAAAACAAAGTAAGAATATAGCCCATCTTAATAGAGCTGTGGTATAATTCTTGTCTGTGAATGCTGGACGTGGTAAATCAACACTGTTATATTGTATTGCAAATAGATAAATACAGCCCGCCGTAATTCTTGTATGTGAACACTGGACGTGGTAAATCAACACTGTCATATTGTATTGCAAATAGAAAAAGTCCAGGACAATTAAAGCCGATCATCAACTTATTCTGTAACATTTTGCTTCGCAATGTAGGCCTATACATAGCAATATGTTGGAGCTCCATTTCGTTTAGTGTAGTTTTGGTATTATATAACTTGCCCTAACTAAGTCAAAAGATAATTTGATCCTTTAACGCAGCATTCAGAATTAAACACTTCTTGTTACATGTTAAGGCATCACCCCGTGGCTGTAACGGAATAATGGATACAAATACTTGTGACAAAATCTTGAGCAAACATTGTTATTGACAGGTAAACAGATTGAAGTGTTGTCCGACAGGTGGCTTGTTGGTGTTGGTGTTGAACGTCGATCTGTGTCCATAGAAGCGCTTCTTCAGTGTGTCTTTAGTCTCACCAACATACTGGACTCCACACTCTCTACATAACAAGAGGTAAATTACATTAGATGGGGTACAAGTGATGTTACCCTTCGTCTTGTAGGGGGCATGAGTGGCGTGACTGGTGAAAGAATGGCATTCCTTGATGTGTTCCCTGCAAACGACGCACCTGCTGGTTAACTCGCACTTAGTTCGGAAAACTTCTTTAGTATTTTTACAACATGATAGCTGTACTTTGTAAGTTTGGTATCAAAATAAAAGTTGTTCAAATATGTTTTCAGTTTGATTCAGAACGGCTATGAGCCTCAAAAGAAAACCTAACAAGCGACTTTAAAGAGACCCTCTGGTTGGAAAATAGTAACACTTATTTAATACGTTGGAGGAGGGAACAATGAAACTTAACGTGACGAAGCACAACCAAGTAATACAAGAACCATTAACGACAAAACAGATCAATGCACAAATACTCACACACACAAAATAACAAAACAAAACAGATAGATGATAGTTGTTTTTCCAAATTTGTTTTTCAATAAAAACGGGATGATACTACACATCTGTCTCAGCTGTTTACAACATTCCTCATAATCTAATACGTTCAATGTCACGGCTAAGCCCACACACAAAACGTGCCGAGTGACATAAATTTGCCATACAAGATAAAATGGTTATTTGATATCCCTATACGACATTAGCAAAACAAAACCATTGTTGTATTGACGTAACCTGCCGTTGAACATGAGGGAAGGGAGGGCAGGAGTTTACTTTCTCGAATTTCGAATTGTATATAATTATACTATAAATTACTGAATTTAAAATCACAAAATATCATGAGGCCGTTTGAGATCGTCAGATTTTCTGTGTACTGTATTTCTTTTTGATGATGAGAACCAAATATAATTTCTTCTTTTTTTTCTTTTTTTTTTCTGAAAACAAAACAAAAATCAGGGTCGGGAGGTAAACTAGGGTTGGGCGGTTTACTTCAATTTTGTGCCTTACCTTACACGTAATGTTTTTAGTTTAGTTGGTGGAGAGAGTGTTTTTGAACTGATAACGGCATCTAAACCGATCAACTGAAACACAAATATTAAAGATCTTCTTATAAATATTGAAGATAAAACATATCAGGGAATGATCAGTGGTTTGTGATTGATCCTTTTAAATGACCATCTAATGAAAATAACACTGATTAGTTGTATAAGAATATTCTAAAACAAAACACGTCACTCGTTTTGCACTTAAGCCATAATTCAGTTATATCGACTGCATACTAAATCAATCGCCAAAGGATTAAAACAATGTAAGAGTGTGTTTAACCAACTTGTACCATTCATTTATATTTATATAACTATAGATATGTCAAATTATGTTGCGTCACTTTATTTTCTCTCGGGCAAAACAACTCGACTTGATGAAGCGCTGTTTTACCAGCCAAATCACTTCAACTTTGTCTCAGACGATTTGTCCTGCTGGGTATATTGGATTAGGTTAAACAGGGGTTTTTTTCATGGCGTGAACGATGGTAGGGTCAAAACGTAATACGAATGACAATATTTACTCCACTTAGAGATGCATTTCCAATAACAGCATGCACATTAACTTTATGATTATAGCAATACCCTATGGGTAGGATCATTTCTCTCAGTGAATGGAAAAGGGAAAACATACACATTAGGGCTGATACAGCCATAGGACTTGTATTTATTTGTGTAAAGTACCAAACCCATTGTTATAATAGTACGAATTTGCACTTATGAAAGGGCCACTTGACCTTGAGTGGTAGGATAATGACTGCATATCAGTTTACAAGGTCACGCCACTCATGCCATTTAATTGAATCTAAGTGGACCCCATTGCTATTGACCTTTGACCTCAAGTAAGGGTCAACAGTCATATGTATTTCAATGGGACGGCGAAAATCGGGTTATTGACCATAAAAACTATAACATTGATTTTGGCTGAGTATCTAGAACAAGAACGTTTATGGCAACTTTGACCGTTGATCATTGGTTTTGACCTATGTTGAATGAAAATGATAAGTCGGCAAATAGAAAATCATAACAACCAAGTAATTTGGAACAATGAGCACATTAGATACAATGGAAAGACGATTCACTTTAAGCTCTGGATAAAATCAGGAATCATTAAGATTAATCAATTATTTGGTAAAGACGGGAAAATGTTAGATGTAGTAAATTTAAGAAATAAAATGCCACACAATGGTAGCCTATTAATGGAATATTTAGCTCTTATCAGTGCAATTCCTAAAGATTGGAAATGTGTCAAACATCCTCATACAGAAGATAAGTGTATTTATTTAAGATTTTCTGATAGAGATGTTAACATTGATAAGACAACAGTAAAAACCTTTAAAAAAGAACTGATGAAAAAGTGTCTGTGATTCCAATATGCTAACATTTCTGGTAGAGAAAATATCCAAACTTCTCTTTTAATTGGAATAAAATATGGAATAATATTCCATCTACAACAAGAGAGGGCAGACTGATATCACTTAATTCGAAAATCACTAGTAATATCTACCCCACAAAAATCCTTCTGCATACATTGAAAATAGAAAATAATGATGTATGTGATATATGTAATGAAAAGGATTATGTAGAACACTTCTTTTTTTCTGTAAGAAGATACAACCAATATGGTTAGAAGCAAATGACATTATATCTATAAAAGTATCAAAACGTGTAATTTTAACACATTTTGATGTACTTTTGGGGTTTCAGCAATGTAAATAGAAAACACAGAGAGATTTCATAACTAGTATAATTATGATAGCAAAATTGTCAATTAGTACATTTAGATGGGATTCATCCCAATCTTTTATTTCTTTTCAAATCAGAATTGAGATTCAGAAAATTAATTGAATTGACAAGTAGCATTTACATTGATCAGTTGATTGTGCGTAACAATGAGATGTGTGACTTGAAATTATATCATATTTTGAAGCTACATATCATTAGCCTGCTTCGATAATTGCCTAACTCATTTTTTCTAGTTTTGAGAAATTAACAAAAATAGGAAAAGTGAGTTAAATAATAATAATGACAGCTTATAATGCGCCAAGATTCAACAAAACTGTTGCTCCAGGCGCATCGACACAAACATTGCAAAACAAGAATGGTACAAAAATGCAAATGAAGGAGAACCGTCATCACTTCAACACAACAAAAACAAAAGTGGTAACGTTGACATGGTTGAACTATATGACAATCCTCATTCACAATCTGAACAAAGCCATACATAATAACATACACATTAAGAACATGATACTGAATTCACAAAAACACTAATTAAAGAAATCACTCTCAGATTTCATAATTAAAGTCTTTAACAATGTTTTGAATGAATCCACAGATTCTACAGTTTTTACAGACTCCGGAAGCTTATTCCATAAGCGAGGTGCAGCACATAGAAAAGAACGTGATGCACAGGATTTTGCAAATCGCGGTTCAGTGAAAAGTATTTTGCTGTTCGAATGCAATTGTCTTTCTTGCTTGTATGGAGTTAGAAGATTTGAGATATACAATGGTGACATATTAATAGTTGATCTATAAACATAAATAAGTATTTTGAAGATAATTCTGTCCTTTATTGGAAGGCAGTTATCGAAGCAGGCTGACGATATGTTGAATAGCACCATGAATAGTACAGGTGAATTCCAACAGGAGCAGTACCTGTTAGATAGAATTAGGTTGGGAATAAACCTTTAAGTGAAATGTGGCTTGTTATAGGCCTAATACGAGTTAATATGACCCATTTTAAACATTTTACATAACTATTACAATCTGCCTAACTCACAATGCTGACTTGTCAATGACTTAGATATTATTACAGCATGTGCATAATGTAATGAAGTCATGATTTATGCAAAAAACTCAATTTCGCTGAAAAGTGAGTTAGGCAGTTATCGAAGCAGGCTGACGATATCCTAGAAGAACAAGGAATAGTAAGAATATGTAATTAGGTTTGTAATTTAAACTGAACATGTTTGATTTGATATTATATGTATGCGATTATGATAGAAAAGAGTGACGATTTTGTAATCATGAAGAATTTGTAACTGATAAGGGAATGGTGATTAATAAACTTAAAAGATAAAAAATAAAATAAAAATAAATAAATAAAAAAGTCAGCAACTAAAGGCAATGTTGTCCATCTTTCAGGAAATTGACAAAAAATGACATATAATCATCATTAAAAAATAGTATAGGTCTGTAGATGATGAGTTAACCATTTTATTCCAAGCACTCAGACCAACAATATAATGTACTTTTATGGTCAACGGTCCGAGTTTTTTATTTAACACGAACCCATGCTCCCCAGTAAAAGTACTTTAGTGTAATCACGTGCTGCAGTGCATGTTCCTCAATTCTTTGAGATGTTTGCAAAAAGGCTTTTATTTATTACATTTTGTGCTCAACATTAATAATAGTCATCATTTAAATCTAAAATTAAAAAGAATCACCAATGACATGTCACTGCTTCTCTCACTCCCTTCACTTCACTAAGCTCATTTTACTACCCGTTAATATGAAAGAGCAGTTTTATACTTCGGAAAACTTTCTTCTTTTTAAGTTTGGTATTAAAATGATTCTTTAACTCCTCTCTATCCAAATGTGTTTTTAGTTTTTTACTGCGAAATATTTTATTGACGATATAAAGCTTTAAAAAAGTATCAACACTTTTGGGACACCATGTACAAAGGACTGTTAAAAACATACTGCCCTTCCATGGCAAAAGGGCCTAACTGACATTATTTTCAAAATTGAGTTATGGCTCGCATGTGATTATATACATCAAACTACATATATTACACCCAAAAAATGTATCGAAATATGTTCCAGTTTCTAGATATTAACATGTCGAAAGGGCCTAACATCAAGCATTTCACTAAACAACCACAGCAAAAGGGCCTTATTACATTTAACCACTTGAATTCAATAGAGGGATTACCGAAAGAACAGGATGTAGGCAATCAACTGGTAGGTTTCTGCACGAGTGATCTGCACACTGTGCTCTAAAAGTATTACAATAACCACAGCAAAAGGGCTTTATTGCAGTATGCAACACAATTTTAATTTTAAAGGTGTTGCTTCATATAAATCAAATTGTCATCAATTTTTAGTTTAATAATTACTGAAGTAATGGTTATTTAAGTTTTCTGCTTTATTAGAATGCAATGTGATTATTGGGAATTGAGTTCTTGGTCTTTAATGCATTGGAAAAGTACTGAAACAAAACAAAAATGGTCTAGATGCACATTTAAATCATTCTGGTGCACATTATAATATGCAAAATTGATTTAAAATATATATTATAATTTTTAATTTTACTTTTCTTTTTTTTTCATTCTTTTTTTTTTGCGAAGGGGTAGGGGGGCAGTGTGGAGTCAGAAAGTATATTTCCAAAAAAAAACCAATGGTATTAAATGCAGTCATGTTTGTGTCAGCATTTCTATAATTATTACATATTCTTATCTTAAATTCATATAGACCTACACCAAGAAGAAAGCCACAAAAAGTTATTTGAATATAAGAAAATAATCAGATTTAATTGAAATTTGATGCAAATTCCCTAAATACATATTTTGAGCCATTTTAATTAAGTGTGGTTCAAAATTATTATTTAATAGTATTACAACTTAACCAAAATACTTTGTAAACACTGGTTTCTATTTGTCTCATTAGAATATTTCTAATAAAATCTCTTAATGAATTGACAATATGTACAACGAACGCACCTTCCATGCCAGTTTCACATTGCATTTATTTACCAATTTATCACATTTTGAACGAAAATCAAAAAAGATTCACTAAAAAATTGGTTCATTAAATAAGACAACGGAATGACAAAGTGAAATACGTTATCACCAAAAATGATCTCCTAAACATATTTGGAGGCTAAAAGAAAAACACGTTTTGCTTCATAACTCAAAAGCATGAAATTGTTAGTTAGGCCCTTTTACCTTGGAGGGGCAGCATAGTTCAAGACAATCCTGTGCTCTACATTGTGAAATGTTGAGGCATATTGGAACAATAATATTGCAGTACTTACAAACTTGACCTTATAGAGTGTAATTTCTCCCAGTCATTCAAATAGGAAGTTGGAGATGAGAGTCAGCCAAAGGACTAGTCGGCTCACACGATCCGGTTACCGTAAGCAAATACAATTAAGCTGGTTAAAACTACTAAGAGTGAGAAATCTCAAACCAGCTAGACGTGTTCATCCCAGGAACAAAAGTAGTTCTTCGGAAATTGCTAACGGCTCTTAAGTTAACTGAATGTGGCGCCATTTGTGTAACTATTTGACGTGTTTAATGGACGTTGTTGATGCTTGTATGCGAAATGTGTTGCTTTATTACAATACGGAATTGTTTTAAAAAACGGAAACCAGAGGTGTGTAATAGCATCATATCTAATTATGGTTTAACATCGCATATATGAATACCTTCATCTAATATCATATGCTCATGTGATGACTGGAACCAATATTCATAACAACATTGTACCTGGGTTATTTACGCGGGATTGATTCCAGATGAAACATGACGATGTTAAGCCTACTCTCTTAATGTAAAAGAGTGCAAATGTCACTCGTTGTTCAGAGTGAAGTCATTGTCACTCTTAAAGAGTGATTTTTCACTCGGTGTCGAGTGACTATTCACTCAGTGCGGGTGATGAGTTCAGAGTAAAATTATTGTTACTCGTAAAGAGTGATTTTTCACTCGGTGTCGAGTGATTTTTCACTCTGTGCAGTTGATGAGTTTAGTGATCAGTTGTACCATATTTAATTTGAGAGCCGGAACACAATCAATTAGAAAAACATTCAAAAACTCAAAATATTCTTTATTTTATTACATTTGAACATTACTGAAGTGATAACTAATGATGATATCAATGTTTGTTTCTGCAATAATTTTAAAGTCTAAATAATGATTAAATATAAATTACATTAATAAAACGCGTAAAAACATCGATAAAAAACACCATAGAAAGTAGATTTAGATACTTTACATAGAGAAATATCATGTTGATATATGATATCGTTTCACTACCGAAAGGAAGTGATAATGTAACATCGGCAAATGACAGCAGTTGTTTGGTCGAGAAAAGGTAAGTTTATTTTGGATAATGACTCTTTGTTTATTATTCAAATTTTCTATTGAATTGCAAGTTATTCATGTGAATGTAATTAAGTGATTAAAATGTTTCATTGTTGATCACTCTCAATGAGCCCTCTTTGTTCAACAAAACATCGATTCAAAAGTGCTGGTTGAGCCGAAACCAGCATTTTACGTCAAACAGTGTCCCTCTCAAATACTGTAAACTTGTATTTTACTCATGACAGTCCCCCTGCAGCACGCTTGATAAATAACGCGAACCATATATACACAGAGGGCGTTTAAAGAAAATGTTCAATAAATAGGGATGGTATTGTTTTAATCAAGTTTCGCTGTGTTTTTGTGAGTAAAAACAACAATAATGGTAATTTTAATGTTCATCTTGATCGATAAACCTGTTTTTTTCGGCCGATAAACCAGGTTTATCTCTTTCATTGTGCAAAATACCTGCCATAGACTTACCTCTCACTAATACTAGCGAGGTAGCGCTATTCTTCAGCTACTCCCCATTGGTGCACTTGGCCGTGAAAGTGGTAATCTCAAAATGCATATCAAGTTGAATAGTTCATTCTTCTTGCATTGTTAATGAGGACATTAGCCTCAATCAATGTTGATACTATTTAAAACACACGGTGGCCTCTTTTAGAATAGTATGTATTAACATTAACTTACATTAACGTTATTCATCATGATTCACTGCATACCCATCTTATTAACTCATGTTACGCTGTAAAAGTTTCACCCGGAGAAGAAAAATAACCGGGAAAGAACTCGATAGTATAAATCGCCTACCATACAAATTCTGATGTCACTTTCCGAGATCATTGATTAATCGCAAAGGATCTCATGACATGTCCATAGTTAATGACGCGGTACCTTGCAAAGACCATGCCTTTGAATTAGATTAGATAGTAATTTAGATATGATGTTATTGTTTACCGGTGCTTATAGAGCGCATTTCCAAAAGATCAATGCGCTGTACAAATAACAGCAACCTGTTACTGCATGTGCACAGGTTGTTCTATCAATAAATCGTCTTATCCTCCAAAGATAACGTATATGGAAATTAATAACAGTACAATGAATTTTGGCAATGAACTCCAATGTTTCCAGATCTTGACGGGGATCTTGATTGATTGTGCAACTGTATCGATTTATTCTCATTCTCATTATTATATCGGCCTCCCTTTTAAGACTAGAATGAATGAACTTTAACTAGTACCAATTCACACCATAGGATGTGCACACTGCAAGGTATGTTCTTCTTTTTACGGGAAGGAAGTTGCTGGTCCATGTACATGTAAGCTCCGAAGAAATCTGAAATTGTACGAATAGAAATGCCCACTTAAGATCGCTTTCTCATAACACCAGCGTATGTAGGAAGACTTTTTAATTCACAGTTGTTTGATTTATTTCTTTTCTGCAACCCCTCCTATCAAATATTGTTACTTTATGATTATACACCCATCAAAATATGTAAGTTCCCCCCTAGCATATACTAGAATATTTCCAAAAATATTTGATGGATTTAAATAATTGTCAGCTAGAGAGATGCACCAAATTGTTAGGCACATTTTGATACCTAATTTGTTGGCCTTGAGATAATGCAACGATAAGAAATTGTGCCATTTACCAATTTTTATACAGAAAAACAAAGTGGCACTGGCTATGGCTGTTTTTTCCCCATAAATTAACAGATTTTCGTGCACAGACATGGGAATCTACCAATCAATTATGTGTGGCATCATTTCAAGAAAATCAATAAGCAGATCATAATTATGTGTGTGGCAAGTTCGTCTGATTATGAGTGATATGGCAATTTGGTCCGATTACGAGTGACATGGCAATTTGGTCCGATTATGAGTGACATGGTAATTTGGTCTGATTATGTGCGACTTGACAATTTGGTCACACATATCAGACCATTTTGCCAGAATTGCCATGTCACTCATACTCGGACCAGATTGCCATGTCACACATAATCAGACCATTTTGCCATGTCGCACATAATCAGACCAAATTGTCATGTCACTCATAATCGGACCAAATTGCCACGTCATTCATAATCAGACGAACTTGCCACACATAATTATGATCTGCTTATTGATTTTCTTGAAATGATGCCACACTTAATTGTTTAGTAGATTCCCATTTTCTGTGCACGATAAATCCACCAAGAAAATGTCTGTTAATTTATGGACAAAGCCAGCCATAGCCAGTGAGATTTAGTGCCACTTTTTTTTTCTGTATACAAATTGGTAAATGGCACAATTTCTTGTCGTTGCATTGTCTCAAGGCCAACAAATTTGGTATCAAAATGTGCCTAACAATTGGGTGCATCTTTCTAGCTGAAAATTATTTAAATCCATCAAATATTTTTGGAAATATTCGAACTTACATATTTTGATGGGTGTATTATATATAATATATATAAGTGGTATAATTTTCCTTTAAAACTCGGTGCAAAATTTTCATAATTGTGTGATATAATAATTGTAATAATAGATTGTGATATGCGACTAGAAACCCTGGACGTGATCGTTTACAACATTTTAATAACTGTTTGCCAACATACATTTCAAGAAAAAAGCATTGATCGTTTATATAGTAAAAAATAGAGGTGTTAAGCATGATTTTCTGCTTTAAATATTCACATAAGATATACAGTTTTTTTGGAAAGATGTGAATTTTTCTGTTGTTCCACATGCTCTCTGTATAGACTAGCACATGCTAGGGATATCATTTTGAAAAATATGTTAGGGATATCCTTTTGTTCCCCGCGACACTACACGCAAAGCTGGTTTACTTTACCTTGACGGGACGATAGGTACATTGATCGGCAACGCGGCTTTCTACACAGACTGAGAGAACATGCGAAATTTTGCCAAACTAAAATCATCTAAGGTCATGTGTTATAAGCACGCCCCCTTTCGTGTTACACACGGATTTTGGCTTTCGCGGCATGATTTTATTTTTTACCGGTGCTTATAGAGCGCATTTCCAAAAGATCAATGCGCTGTACAAATAACAGACATCAAAAAATGGCATACAATTATATAACAACAAAATAACATCAAAAACTTTAAAAATATGATATAAAAGATGCATTACAGTATTAAAGCACCACAGTTGTATAAAAAGTATTACATAATTTACACAATAATCAGTTACAAAATGTTTAAAAATACGAATGAATTGGCAAAGTGATATATAATTTTTTTTAAACCCAGTAGACCAGGAAGTGAACTAATGTTTAGAAGAAAAGGTGAGTTTTAAGAAGTTTCTTGAACTTTTTCACACTGTTCACTTCACGAAGAGACCTACAATCTTGGAAAAAAGTCCTTGGAACGCGAACGCTGAGCTGAGCACACGTGCTGGGTATTGTGTGCATGTATTGATACTTAGTGTCTTCTGTTATAAACGGAAATTGTTCAAATGAGATTTTTCCTTCCCCACCCCCATCGATCAATGTGGGGACACTCTGGCAAGCTGCAGGAGCTACTGGCCTTGATCAACATTGTACGGGGGAGTGGGGGTGACACTTTCCCGTTAATCACACGCAAGTTTTCCAATACCTTTTTCCAGGATTGTAGGTAGCATATTCCATAAATTGGGTCCTAAAACAGAATCCGAAATTGTACGAATAGAAATGCCCACTTAAGATCGCTTTCTCATAACACCAGCGTATGTAGGAAGACTTTTTAATTCACAGTTGTTTGATTTATTTCTTTTCTGCAACCCCTCCTATCAAATATTGTTACTTTATGATTATACACCCATCAAAATATGTAAGTTCCCCCCTATCATATACTAGAATATTTCCAAAAATATTTGATGGATTTAAATAATTGTCAGCTAGAAAGATGCACCAAATTGTTAGGCACATTTTGATACCTAATTTGTTGGCCTTGAGATAATGCAACGATAAAAAATTGTGCCATTTACCAATTTGTATACAGAAAAAAAAGTGGCACTAAATCTCACTGGCTATGGCTGTTTTTTTCCCCATAAATTAACAGACATTTTCTTGGTGGATTTTCGTGCACAGACATGGGAATCTACCAATCAATTATGTGTGGCATCATTTCAAGAAAATCAATAAGCAGATCATAATTATGTGTGTGGCAAGTTCGTCTAATTATGAGTGACATGGCAATTTGGTCCGATTACGAGTGACATGGCAATTTGGTCCGATTATGAGTGACATGGTAATTTGGTCTGATTATGTGCGACTTGACAATTTGGTCACACATATCAGACCATTTTGCCAGAATTGCCATGTCACTCATACTCGGACCAGATTGCCATGTCACACATAATCAGACCATTTTGCCATGTCGCACATAATCAGACCAAATTGTCATATCACTCATAATCGGACCAAATTGCCACGTCATTCATAATCAGACGAACTTGCCACACATAATTATGATCTGCTTATTGATTTTCTTGAAATGATGCCACACTTAATTGTTTAGTAGATTCCCATTTTCTGTGCACGATAAATCCACCAAGAAAATGTCTGTTAATTTATGGACAAAGCCAGCCATAGCCAGTGAGATTTAGTGCCACTTTTTTTCCTGTATAAAAATTGGTAAATGGCACAATTTCTTATCGTTGCATTGTCTCAAGGCCAACAAATTTGGTATCAAAATGTGCCTAACAATTGGGTGCATCTTTCTAGTTGAAAATTATTTAAATCCATCAAATATTTTTGGAAATATTCTAGTATATGCTAGGGGGGAACTTACATATTTTGATGGGTGTATTATATATAAGTGGTATAATTTTCCTTTAAAAGTCGGTGCAACATTTTCATAATTGTGTGATATAATAATTGTAATAATATATTGTGATATGCGACTAGAAACACTGGACGTGATCGTTTACAACATTTTAAAAACTGTTTGCCAACATACATTTCAAGATAAAGCATTGATCGTTTATATAGTAAAAAATAGAGGTGTTAAGCATGATTTTCTGCTTTAAATATTCACATAAGATATACAGTTTTTTTGGAAAGATGTGAATTTTTCTGTTGTTCCACATGCTCTCTGTATAGACTAGCACATGCTAGGGATATCATTTTGAAAAATATGTTAGGGATATCCTTTTGTTCCCCGCGACACTACACGCAAAGCTGGTTTACTTTACCTTGACGGGACGATAGGTACATCGATCGGCAACGCGGCTTTCTACACAGAGCTAAGAGACTGAGAGAACATGCGAAATGTTGCCAAACTAAAATCATCTAAGGTCATGTGTTATAAGCACGCCCCCTTTCGTGTTACACACGGATTTTGGCTTTCGCGACATGATTTTAACTGTAAACATTTATATTTGCTTGTATACCCCCGTAAAAGTATACATTTTCTGAAGGAAAATTGCACGAGGAAACCAAATATGCCATTGGAATTATATATAATACGACCAAGGACGGTATGATTCACAATGTACGGAAAAATATCAGAGTTATTTTAATTTTTAATTTGAGATCCACATATTTTCTATACCTACCCCTATCATTATTTATTTTACATATTTGAATTCCTCATGAAATTACCCATCAGATGATATATAATTGTCAGGTGACTAGTTATTGTAGCTTTTGTGGTTTTAAAAATATTTAAGGAATACGACAGCATGAAACTAAAAAGTGTAACAGCACCACCTTTATTGGGAGGCGAGCTCATAACGCGTGACCGCGCTGGCTGAAAAAGCAAAAAACGACCATTTGCGTGACATTCTTGCTGAATGAAATAGGCGAGTACAATCACTGAAATCAATCAGTGAATAGCGATAAGAGGCAGTTATCACAACGTAACAAGGTATCGATCCGTTTCCTTATTCTTGGCATCTTATATCGAAAATGGTCAGGACAAATACCAGCTAAGTGTTTGAAAGCTTAGACTAGAGGCAATGCTTGAACCATTGCAAACGTGACGTGCGTCAGACAAGCTGGCAACAGACAAAAAGTGTTGTATTGGCATGTCGTTACCACACATGATTCTTCATGCCTGAGTATATATTTTGAGAATAGGAGTATGACACTAAATGTTATACTTTTGGATAGTCTTCTGAAAGGGAGTAATGATGTATATCTAATAACTACTGTATATCATACAAGCTCAATTTGAAATAATAATTTGTATTTACGGGTAATTGCTACATTATGATTCTACAGTCTGAATAATAAATGGGCACGAATGTAAAACGGCTCTTGACCTTTATGTGTGCATTGAACAATGAATTGGCTGTTGATTATATAAAGCGTATTTAATATAATTCATCTTCTGGGAAAATGAAAGTAATCAACTAAAATAAATGAAAATCCAGTATCGTTCGATACTGGTACAAAATCAGTGTTCCACTGTCGGACGATACTGGCACATATGAAATGTTTCAGTATCGGACGATACTGCAACACAATTATGTACCAGTACCGTTCAATACAGGGAAAAATCACTACTGTTAGCATGTGTAATCGTATCACCCGATACTGGAACATTATAACGTTTTTTATGTATTTATTTGAGTGCAATCGTCTTGGTGTTTGCGTTCACATGTATACACCAAGTTTTTAATTTCAGTTTTTCAGCCTGGTAATAATGCTATGAAATGACCTTAAGAGGGGGAGAGATGTTGACGACATTAGTTCGCGGAAATACTGCTGGAGTTGTTATGAGTCGGATTGGTTACATAAGGGTCATATGCACAATATTAAACAACGGCGTTGACATTTTCGAATTAAATTATAGGTGTTCTCATCCACTCTTTCTCATCCCGAAAAATGTAATTGATCATATTTCTCAATTGAAATGCAAGAACAAGTCCCGGTGGCATCAAGCATTTCCTAGTTTATTCATTCTTTGTTCGGCAAAACCCTTCTTCCGCGAGATATTTAACATAATAATAATTTAGCCTGAAGCTAAACAATCTGGTTAAAATTAAACATAACCTATCATGCTAGACTACAAATACATTGCGTAGTACCAGTCAAAAATAACATACATAATTATTTAAAGATATTGGCGTAAATGTGTTAACTGTCTTTCGAGAGCGCATTAAAAGACAGGATCAAATTGTTTCAAACCGGTTTCAAATTACACTCAAATAGTAATGCTTCGAGCTTTTTAGACAGACAGCAAGCGCGACGCACCACAAGACATCATTAGTTAATGGACGCTCCTTAAAGATAATGCTCAGTCAAAACACTTTATGTCCTTACCCGAAACAGTTTTCAAACACATTAGGGTTTTTGCTGCATCAATTAAATATTTTCCGGCGATCTCAAAGATGAGGAAATGAGAGTTGGCAGGTTCATCGCGCAACGGAAATTGGAACAATATCGAGACAGCATTCCTTAAGTGTTGCTAAAGGCATCGCGAGACTTCCCATTTATCTAGTCAGAAGACAACAAATTATTGACGTCTAATATTGCAAACTTATTATTTCTTTAAAAGCGTGGATAACAGGTACGCACGTTTTATCAGAATAATCTAAGTCTTATATATGATTATTATTTTGTATCATTTTGAAATCATAATTTAAGAGCATCTACTTGGTATCTTGATATATATATTTTTGATTATTTATTAATATTTCTTTTCATCTGTTGGTGTCTATTATGAATTAAAATGGCCTTGTATTGATTTGGCATCTACTAATCAAGATAAAAGTTTCGTCTTCAGATAGCAATGAGACCAAAATACCGAATAGGATGATGCTGTCAAGGAGCTGCAGTTCCTGTTTCATCTAACTATATTGATTTTACCCGACGAATCAACAACAGTATGTCCAACAACAGTCTGACATTATATCATGACACATAAAAAAGAAAATAAGATCCATTTTATCTTAACATACATAATTTTACACAACTACCCGTTTTATCGGTTCCAGACTTCTTGCTAGGCAACCTAGCATTGTTGACGTTAGTCTGTACTCAGATCCCAAATAAATAACAGCGTACAACAACATCAGTGGTAGACACGATGTTGTTGCGATCACACCTCAATAAAATAGTGTGAACATAGTGTGCAATTCTGACGTACGTGACGGATGAAACGTTGTTGGAATTACACCGGACATAATATAGCCTGCAATATAGCCTGCATTTAAAGGGCTCAAAGGTGGATACGCGATGATACTGATGTTTTTGCATTCGCCATAGCTTGGAAAATTTGAACCATACACGTTATCAACTTGATACAATTCCTAAGTTCATTGACATTAGGCACTGCATTTAGTTTAGGAGATGCATTAGATGCATAAATCGATTAAACTTAGCTCAAATGAACGCAGGCTAAATGAAACTGAATTGAATAGCAGTCTAGACGTATACAAACCATTAAGTATGTTTCATCTTTAGGCTGCCGATAATCCGAGTCAGTATCCTCAATGCACCTAACATTTAGGTTCGTCAAACGAAATCAGGACAATAAATCTCGGTTAAAACATCTCTATTATGACAAGAAAACATTACACGAGTCACTACTGACCTTTTCAATAACCATGACTTTTAATAAAGCAGCTCACGGAAAGACAGACAAACAGACCAAGTTGAGGGACAATAGCGACGCTAAAGGCTGTCTGGACGATCCAAGTAGTTGCCCTGTTTCGATATGTTTTGGTGGCACGTATACATTAACTTAACATCAAATCAAGTTCTTGTGAAGGAGTCAGCTACTTCTTTCGGGTGTTACATTATATGAAATATAATAAACTACCATCCGTGTGTACATTAAGTTGATTTAAATGTCAACATTTTTCTTTTGTATTACAAGGTTTTAACTGACATAACTTCCGGTAAATTGCTTTATTGTTTTCTGTGAACTTTAACATATCTCAAAATGGCCAACATTTCAATTAGTACCTTGTAATTTTTAGTTCGCGATATGCATGAAATAGCAATGATCCAGATAACACCGAACATATGACCAATCCAAAACAAAGTAAGAATATAGCCCATCTTAATAGAGCTGTGGTATAATTCTTGTCTGTGAATGCTGGACGTGGTAAATCAACACTGTTATATTGCATTGCAAATAGATCAATATAGCCCGCCGTAATTCTTGTATGTGAATACTGGACGTGGTAAATCAACACTGTCAAATTGTATTGCAAATAGAAAAAAGTCCAGGACAATTAAAGCCGATCATCAACTTATTCTGTAACATTTTGCTTCGCAATGTAGGCCTATACATAGCAATATGTTGGAGCTCCATTTCATTTAGTGTAGTTTTGGTAATATATAACCTGCCCTAACTAAGTCAAAAGATAATTTGATCCTTTAACGCAGCTATCAGAATTAAACACTTCTTGTTACATGTTAAAGCATCACCCCGTGGCTGTAACGGAATAATGGATACAAATACTTGTGACAAAATCTTGAGCAAACATTGCTTGACAGGTAAACAGATTGAAGTGTTGTCCGACAGGTGGCTTGTTGGTGTTGGTGTTGAACGTCAATCTGTGTCCATAGAAGCGCTTCTTCAGTGTTCTTTGGTCTCACCAACATACTGGACTCCACACTCGTCTTGTAGGGGGCATGAGTGACGTGACTGGTGAAAGAATGACATTCCTTAATGTGTTCCCTGCAAACGACGCACCTGCTGGTTAACTCGCACTTAGTTCGGAAAACTTATTTAGTATTTTTACAACATGATAGCTGTAATTTGTAAGTTTGGTATCAAAATAAAAGTTGTTCAAATATGTTTTCAGTTTGATTGAGAACGACTATGAGCCTCAAAAGAAAACCTAACAAGCGACTTTAAAGAGACCCTCTGGTTGGACAATAGTAATACTTATTTAATACATTGGAGGGAACAATGAAACTTAACGTGACGAAGCACAACCAAGTAATACAAGAACCATTAACGACAAAACAGATCAAGGCACAAATACTCACACACACAAAATAACAAAACAAAACAGATAGATGATAGTTGTTTTTCCAAATTTGTTTTTCAATAAAAACGGGATGATTGAATAATACTACACATCTGTCTCAGCTGTTTACAACATTCCTCATAATCTTATACGTTCAATGTCACGGCTAAGCCCACACACAAAACGTGCCGAGTGACATAAATTTGCCATCTAAGATAAAATGGTTATTTGATATCCCTATACGACATTAGGCAAAACAAAAGAATTGTTGTATTGACGTAACCTGCCGTTGAAAATGAGGGAAGGGAGGGCAGGATTTTACTTTCTCGAATTTCGAATTGTATATATACTATAAATTACTGAATTTAAAATCACAAAATATCATGAGGCCGTTTGAGATCGTCAGATTTTCTGTGTACTGTATTTCTTTTTGATGAGGAGCACCAAATATATTTTCTTCTTTTTTTTTCTTCTTCTTTTTTTCTGAAAAAAATAAAAATCAGGGTCGGGAGGTAAACTAGGGTTGGGCGGTTTACTTCAATTTTGTGCCTTACCCTACACGTAATGTTTTTAGTTTAGTTGGTGGAGAGAGTGTTTTTGAACTGATAACGGCATCTAAACCGATCAACTGAAACACAAATATTAAAGATCTTCTTATAAATATTTAAGATAAAACATATCAGTGGTTTGTGATTGATCCTTTTTAAATGACCATCTAATGAAGATAACGCTGATTAGTTTTATAAGAATATTCTAAAACAAAACACGTCACTCGTTTGCACTTAAGCCATAATTCAATTATATCGATTGCATACTAAATCAATCGCCAAAGGATTAAAACAATGTAAGAGTGTGTTTGGCCAACTTGTACCATTCATTTATATTTATGTAACTATAGATATGGCAAATTATGTGGCGTCACTTTATTTTCTCTCGGGCAAAACAACTCGACTTGGTGAAACGCTGTTTTACCAGCCAAATCACTTCAACTGTGTCTCAGACGATTTGTCCTGCTGGGTATATTGGATTAGGTTAAACAGTTTTTGTTTTCCATGTAACATTTTTATGGCGTGAACGATGGTAGGGTCAAAACGTAATATGCAAATGACAATATTTACTCCACTTAGAGATGCATTTCCAATAACAGCATGCACATTAACTTTATGATTATAGCAATACCCTATGGGTAGGGTAATTTCTCTCAGTGAATGTAAAAGGGAAAACATAGACATTTGGGCTGATACAGCCGTAGGAGCTTGTATTTATTTGTGTAAAGTACCAAACCCATTGTTATAATAGTACGAATTTGCACTTATGAAAGGGCCACTTGACCTTGAGTGGTAGGATAATGACTGCATATCAGTTTACAAGGTCACGCCACTCATGCCCCCTACAAGACGAAGGGTGACATCACTTGTACCCCATCTAATGTAATTTACCTCTTATTATGTAGAGAGTGTGAAGTCAAGTATGTTGGTGAGTCTTGAAGAAGCGCTTCTATGGACACAGATCGACGTTCAACACCAACACCAACAAGCCACCTGTCAGACAACACTTCAACCTCTCCAACCACACCATGTATGATAATATGATCTTACAGGGCAATGAATCATTAGGTAGCCGTTCAGAAGTCTTCTCACAATCCAGCCCCACGGTCTACACATCCAGGAAGGGAATAATTATACCCCCCCCCCCCCCCCCCCCCCCCTTCGTCTCTCATTTGTAGCTGATTCAATTATCTCTTGCCTATTTTACCCATGTCCCGATAATTTCACTGTATTTTTCAAATTTTACTACATGTTACTGTGATACTATGTTTTCATTTTCGGCATTGTCTCCAATGTTATACAGGGTGAGTAAAAAAAAACCTGCACTAGTTGAAAGAAGCCATCTTGTTTTCTAAACCAAGTTGAAGTTTAAACATGTTTAAACGTGATAAGAATGCCATATTTGTTACTGACTTTGTGTGAAAAAAATGAATTCAATATCATTTTCCGCTTGCCTTTGGTGAACTTTTTTACCCGTGCACTCATTTCACATGTCTGTCCACGAGATACCCAAAACACGCATGAGATAGCAAAATGTGTCTCTCATTCAAATTGGGAAACTTGAGTAAATTTGTGATGTTAAATTGGAATGGAATGCATCCTTTTTATTTACATGTGAGTTAACATACTAAATTGACCTTACGCGTGCTATGAATTGCTTATAATATTCTAAATTTGAATAAAAAACAGGAATTTTCCAAATATTTGTTGGCGGGATATTCAAATATGAAAATGCAACGTGTGCAATTTTATTTGAAAATCACTGTGCTCGTGGACAAACACGTACATTGGGTTGTGCAGCAAAAACGGTCACCAAAGACAAACGGATAATGCGATCGACTTCATTTTTTCACACAAAGTTAGGAACAAATACGTCATTCTCTCAACGTTTAAAAAGCTGCAAAATTCAACACAGTTTTGAAAACAAAATGGCTTCTTTCCACTATTGCAGTGTTTTTTGACTCACCCTGTATTACCCACTTAATCAATCAGCTGTCAATTTTGATAACTCTTCTCCTATTCATCCATATCTCATTTTGTCCTTCCATTGTCCTTCCATTGTGTCATATTATCTCTTATCATTTCCTGCCCATTGTCCCCTTGTTTAAATATGTTGTGTGTGTTGTATTCTGTCATTTTATCTTCGGTAAAGATTCTGTAAGAATTGAAACGTAAGGTCCTCTTATATTTACATTTGCTTACCATGCTTACACAGGCTATTTTTATGAATATAAGCAGTTTGCATTCATCTTTTACATTATCTGAATTGAATTGAATTGAATTAAATTGAATTGAATTGAATTGAATCTAAGTGGACCCCATTGCCAATGTGCGGTTAAATTGACCTTTGACATAAATTAAGGGTCAACGGTCATATGTATTTCAATGGGACGGCGAACATCTAAAATAACATGGTAAAACATATAGACAATGGGTATCTAGAACAAAAACGTTTATGGCAACTTTGACCGTTGATCATTGGTTTTGACCTACGACCTGTTGAATGAAAATGATAAGTCGGCAAATAGAAAATCATAACAACCAAGTAATTTGGAACAATGAGCACATTAGATACAATGGAAAGACGATTCACTTTAAGCTCTGGATAAAATCAGGAATAGTTAAGATTAATCAATTATTTGGTAAAGACGGGAAAATGTTAGATAGAGTAAATTTAAGAAATAAAATGCCACACAATTGTAGACTATTAATGGAATATTTAGCTCTTATCAATGCAATTCCTAAAGATTGGAAATGTGTCAAACATCCTCATACAGAAGATAAGTGTATTTATTTAAGATTTTCTGATCGAGATGTTAACATTGATAAGACAACAGTAAAAACCTTTAAAAAAGAACTGATGAAAAAAGTGTCTGTGATTCCAATATGCCAACATTTCTGGCAGAGAAAATATCCAAACTTCTCTTTTAATTGGAATAAAATATGGAATAATATTCCATCTACAACAAGAGAGGGCAGACTGATATCACTTTATTCGAAAATCACTAGTAATATCTACCCCCACAAAAATCCTTCTGCATGAATTGAAAATAGAGAATAATGATGTATGTGATATACGAGTATGTAATGAAAAGGATTACGTAGAACACTTCGTTTTTTCCTGTAAGAAGATACAACCAATATGGTTAGAAGCAAATGACATCATATCTATAAAAGTATCAAAACGTGTAATTTTAACACATTTTGATGTACTTTTTGGGTTTCAGCAATGTAAAGAGAAAACTCATAAATAGTATAATTATGATAGCAAAATTGTCAATTAGTAAATTTAGATGGGATTCATCCCAATCTTTTATTTCTTTTCAAATCAGAATTGAGATTCAGAAAATTAATTGAATTGACAAGTAGCATTTACATTGATCAGTTGATTGTGCGTAACAATGAGATGTGTGACTTGAAATTATATCATATTTTGAAGCTACATATTATCAGCCTGCTTCGATAATTGCCTAACTCATTTTTTCTAGTTTTGAGAAATTAACAAAAATAGTAAAAGTGAGTTAAATATTAATAATAATGACAGCTTATAATGCGCCAACATTCAACAAAACTGTTGCTCCAGGCGCATCGACACAAACATTGCAAAACAAGAATGGTACAAAAAATGCAAATGAAGGAGAACCGTCATCACTTCAACACAACAAAAACAAAAGTGGTAGCGATGACATGGTTGAACTATATGACAATCCTCATTCACAATCTGAACAAAGCCATACATAATAACATACACATTAAGAACATGATACTGAATTCACAAAAACACTAATCAAAGAAATCACTCTCAGATTTCATAATTAAAGTCTTTAACAATGTTTTCAATGAATCCACAGATTTTGCAGTTTTTACAGACTCCGGAAGCTTATTCCATAAGCGAGGTGCAGCACATAGAAAAGAACGTGATCCACAGGATTTTGCAAATCGCGGTTCAGTGAAAAGTATTTTGCTGTTCGAACGCAATTGTCTTTCTTGCTTGTATGGAGTTAGAAGATTTGAGATATACAATGGTGACATATTAATAGTTGATCTATAAACATAAATAAGTATTTTGAAGATAATTCTGTCCTTTATTGGAAGGCAGTTATCGAAGCAGGCTGACGATATGTTGAATAGCACCATGAATAGTACAGGTGAATTCCAACAGGAGCAGTACCTGTTGGATAGAATTAGGTTGGGGATCAACATTTAAGTGAAATGTGGCTTATTATAGGCCTAATACGAGTTAATATGACCCATTTTAAACATTTTACATAATTATTACAATCTGCCTAACTCACAATGCTGACTTGTCAATGACTTAGATATTATTACAGCATGTGCATAATGTAATGAAGTCATGATTTATGCAAAAATTTCGCTGAAAAGTGAGTTAGGCAGTTATCGAAGCAGGCTGACGATATCATAGAAGATACAAGGAAAAGTAAGAATAAGTAATTAGGTTTGTAATTTAAACTGAACATGTTTGATTTGATATATATGTATGTGATTATGATAGAAAAGAGTGACGATTTTGTAATCATGAAGAATTTGTAACTGATAAGGGAATGGTGATTAATAAACTTAAAAAATAAAAAATAAAATAAAAATAAATAAATAAAAAAAGTCGGCAACTAAAGGCAATTGTTGGCCATTTTTCAGGAAATTGACCAAAAATGACATATAATCATCATTAAAAAATAGTATAGGTCTGTTTTAGATGATGAGTTAACCATTTTATTCCAAATACTCAGACCAACAATATAATGTACTTTTATGGTCAATGGTCCGGGTTTTTTTATTTTATTAACCATTGAAACACATGTGATCTTTGACCCTAAATCGAGGTCAAAAGTCAATATAACATCCTCGTTGGCATTGATGCCCACTTGTGAGGTATTTTACAAACTTCGTGGAATATTTTGATATTATAACTTTCTGTGCCAGCAGACCGGGAACAAAGAAACACCTCAACATGGACCCATGCTCCCCAGTAAAAGTACTTCAGTGTAATCACGTGCTGCAGTGCATGTTCCTCAATTCTTTGAGATGTTTGCAAAAAGGCTTTTATTTATTACATTTTGTGCTCAACATTAATAATAGTCATTATTTAAATCTAAAATTAAAAAAAATCATCAATGAAATGTCACTGCTTCTCTCACTCCCTTCACTGCACTAAGCTCATTCTACTACCTGTTAATATGAAATAGCAGTTATATACTTCGGAAAACTTTCTGCTTTTTAAGTTTGGTATTAAAATATTTTTTTAACTCCTCTCTATCCAAATGTGTTTTTAGTTTTTTACTGCGAAATATTTTATTGACGATATAAAGCTTTAAAAAAGTATCAACACTTTTGGGACACCATATACAAAGGGCTGTTAAAAACATAGTTCACGACCACCCTGTGCTCTACATTGTGAAATATTGATGCATATTGGAACAATAATATTGCAGTACTTATATACTTGACCTTATAGAATATAATTTCTCCCAGTCATTCAAATAGGAAGTTGGAGATGAGAGTCAGCCAAAGGACTAGTCGGCTCACACACGATCCGGTTACCGTAAGCAAATACAATTAAGCTGGTTAAAACTTCTAAGAGTGAGAAATCTCAAACCAACTAGACGTGTTCATCCCAGGAACAAAAGTAGTTCTTCGGAAATTGCTAACGGCTCTTAAGTTAACTGAATGTGGCGCCATTTGTGTAACTATTTGACGGGTTTAATGGACGTTGATGATGCTTGTAGGCGAAATGTGTTGCCTTATTACAATACGGATTTGTTTTAAAAATCGGAAACCAGATGTGTGTAATAGCATCATATCTAATTATGGTTTAACATCGTATTTATATGAATACCTTCATCTAATATCATATGCTCATGTTATGACTGGAACCAATATTCATAACAACATTGTACCTGGGTTATTTACGCGGGACTGATTCCAGATGAAACAAGGTGTTAAGCCTACTCTCTTAATGTAAAAGAGTGCAAATATCACTCGTTGTTCAGAGTGAAGTCATTGTCACTCTTAAATAGTGAGTTTTCACTCGGTGTCGAGTGACCTTTCACTCAGTGCGGTTGATGAGTTCAAAGTGAAATTATTGTTACTCGTAAAGAGTGATTTTTCACTCGGTGTCGAGTGACTTTTCACTCTGTGCGGTTGATGAGTTTAGTGATCAGTTGTACCATATTTAATTTGAGAGCCGGAACACAATCAATTAGAAAAATATTCAAAAATTCAAAATATTCTTTATTTTATTACATTTGAACATTATTGAAGTGATAACTAATGATGATATCAATGTTTGTTTCTGCAATAATTTTAAAGTCTAAATAATGATTAAATATAAATTACATTAATAAAACGCGTAAAAAAACATCGATAAAAACATCGATAAAAACACCATAGAAAGTTGATTTATATACTTTACATAGAGAAATATAGTATAAAAAATAATACAAATATAGTATAAAATGTCAAAAATGTCACGATAAAAACTCGTTCGTTGTAAATAAATGGTTTAATGGTTAAATAATAAAAACTATCACAGATACACTCGTCGATCTCTGTGGCGTGCTTATGTTACGGCAAACACGGGTTCGATCCTCATGTATTCCTTATAATTCTTTGATTTTTCTTTTATAACTTGATGGTTGATTAATGTTGCATCATTTGTATGTAATTTGTTTATAAATTATAAAAGTCCATGCATTTATATTTTAATTATTTTTCTATTTATTTGTCTATCATTACTGCTTTATTTAACTTCTATAATTATGTTTGATATTGCTTGTTAAATAATTGATTTGACTTGAATATTCAGTTAATCAAAGCAAATGTGTTGATCCCGGTTTTGATTAAAGTAACCTATTTCCACGACATATTTCAGGTTACACCTTGCAAACTTTTTAGCATCTATAGTTGCAGCAGCATAACCTTATGCCATAACTTACTCTTGGGTCTTGACAGGTATAAGATTTAGCGTAAATTAATCGTGTTTTAAAGCCTAGTAGCTTACTCTGTTTGGCGCTCTCGAAAGTATGACTTACCTCTCACTTACTAGCGAGGTAGCGCTATTCTTCAGCTACTCCCCATTGGTGCACTTGGCCGTGAAAGTGTTAATCTCAAAATGCATATCAAGTTGAATAGTTCATCCTTCTTGCATTGTTAATGAGGACATTAGCCTCACACAATTTTTATACTATTTAAAACACATGGTGGCCTCTTTTAGAATAGTATGTATTAAGGGGCCATATCCAAACTCCAGTGATTTTAAAGCATTTTTCTACCAATTTTACCCCGGTATTCCAACGAAATAGAACGAAATACCGTTGGAATACCGGGGATAGAACGAAATACCGTTGGAATACCGGGGTAAAATCGGTAGAAAAATGCTTTAAAATCACTGTAGTTTGGATATGGCCCCTAACATTAACTTACATTAACGTAATTCATCATTATTCACTGTATACCCATCTTATTAACTCATGTTACGCTGTAAGTTTCCCCGGGAAAGAACTCGATAGTATAAATCGCCTACCATACAAAGTCTGATGTCACTTTCCGAGATCATTGATTAATCGCAAAGGATCTCATGACATGTCCATAGTTAATGACGCGGCACCTTGCAAAGACCATGCCTTTGAATTAGATTAGATAGTAATTTAGATATGATGTTCAGTGATGGCAATGAACTCCAACGTTTCCAGATATTGACGGGATCTTGAGTGATTGTGCAACTGTATAGATTTATTCTCATTTTCATTATTATCTCGGCCTCCCTTTTAAGATACATCATTGCAAATGATCAAATCACCTGTATTAATTAATATTAAACCCTTGGTTTAGACTATGGGACGTTGGTCTGTATCTTTCACTCTTGTAGTCCCCCTCTGGGGAGAACATGAAAGTATTACCATAAGGTGGCAAATATATCCCTAAACACAAATTCACCTGATCCCACGTTCGTAGGTTGCACGTTATGACCCTAGACCTCGATTTAGGATCAAAGGTCACATGTGTTTCAATGGGAAGTCAAAAACTAAATTTAACATGGTAAAAAAACTCGTAGATCAATAGTTTTTGAACTGTGACCTTTTGAAAAAGACAAGTTGGCCAAAATATACCATTTTGGTCATATTTTCGCAAAATTGGCACAAAAATGACATGTTATCATCATTAAAAAAATATTTTGACTCATTATGAATTGATAAACCATGTTATAATGTTGGTATATAGATGTACATTTCATTACAACACATTTCAAAAGTCAATGGTATGCTGATGCCATGGCAACCAGCTTTAATATCCTTCAAATCCTTTAAATTTGACTCGGATTTTACCCATTTTCGATGAATTTGAAGGATATTAAAGCTGTTTGCCATGGCATGCGGACACCATTGACTTTTGAAATGTGTTGTAATGTAAAGTTCATCTATAAACCAACATTATAACATGGTTTATCAATTCATAATGAGTAAAAATATTTTGTTAATGATGATAACATGTCATTTTTGTGCCAATTTTGCGAAAATATGACCAAAATGGTCTATTTTGGCCAACTTGTCTTTTTCAAAAGGTCACAGTTCAAAAACTATTGATCTACGATCAAAGTTGTGATTGACTTTTTTGTTTAAAACACTTATCCCAACAATAAAATATACTTTATATAGTCAATAGCTCTTTTTTTAGTTTTTTTACTATGTTAAATTTAGTTTTTGACTTCCCATTGAAACACATGTGACCTTTGACCCTAAATCGAGGTCTAGGGTCATAACGTGCAACCTACGAACGTGGGATCAGGTGAATTTGTGTTACGGGATATATTTGCCACCTTTTGGTAATCATTTCATGTTCTGCCCAGAGGGGGACTACAAAAATCAATAACTAAGCACATTTTGACCTCACGGCCCATAGTCTAGTTTCTATACTATTGAGTTCGTAGTTGATTTTAAGCCTGAAATGTTCAAACATAGATTTGAAACTTTTCACACAAACGTCCGTTTGGGGAGCGAGGTCACTCGCGCTGGATGAAAAAGAAAATAGCGTCCATTTGCGTGACATGCTAGCTGACTGAAATAGGCGAGTACAATCACTGAAATCAATGAGTGGGTAGCGATAAGAAGAAGTTATCACAACGTAAACCAGGTATCGATCCGTTTCATTATTCTTGGCGTCTTATATCGAATATGGTCAGGACAAATACCAGCTTTTGTTTGAAAGCTTAGAGGCAATGATTGAACCATTGAAAATGTGAAGTGAGTCAGACAAGCTGGCAACAGAAAAAAGGTGTTGTATTGGCTTTTCGTACCACACATGATTCTTCACGCCTTATTATATATTTTGAGCAAAATAAGGGTATGACATAAATGTCATACTTTTGGATATTCTTCTTTAAAAGGGAGTAATGATGCAGTAATCTAACTACGGTATATCACACAAGCTCAATTTAAATACTATTGTGTATTTACGGGTAATAGCTACATTATGATTCTACAGGGTGAATACAAAACATGCACGGATGTAAAAACGGCTCTTGACCTTTATGTGTGCATTGAACAGTGAATTGGCTGTTGATTATATAAAGCGTATTTAATATAGTTCATCTTCTGGGAAAATGAAAGTACACATAGGTTACGTTCTTATGTTTTTAGTATATTTATACGCACTGCCCTCAATAGTCGAGAAATCGTAATAATGTTGCTGTTCATTGCCACATCCGGGTAATTTTGTGTGTAACGCTATGGGAAAACATACAATTTCTTGGTGGCTTTTTTATGAAAAAATGCCGGACATTTCGTCCATAAAATGCATAACACTTTGAAGAGTGGGACTAAGGCTACCGGATAGCTTGAATATTTTGGGGATAGCATACCTTTTAAAAGGTCAGTAAGGTGGGGAACACCGATGTCATGCGAAATACGTGAAACTTCGTACTTGCAGATGGCATTTCTCAAAGAGAGTAGTTTTAATCACAGAATAAGTCAAGGTAGCTGATAAAATGTGTTTCAAGCTTTCCATTGATATCAAATATGTGGTATTTACCAGCCAAATAATGTGTTAAAAAAGCAAAAAAAGGTATACCTTTAGATTTGACCTTTAGTAAGGGATGTACAGCAATGTACAGTCTCATAGTAATCTTATAGGTACATGTACTTTTCCATGCATTCTTTCTTTACTACATTATAATATGGCATGTACCATAGGAATAGTATATAGATACAGAAGGGATGATCCATGATTAAAGCACTAATCACATTGCCGATCTTTAACATGATTGTTATTTAAATTCTAGTATAGAGACCAGTCGCCTATTGCTTTACACGTTATGCATAAGTCTGAATTTGAATTTCGCGGGTTCGTTTTATTTGTCCTCCACAAACTTTGTTCACTCTGTGTATGAACATTGGTACGTGACGTGACCTTACTAAAGTAACATAGGGCACAATGACATAATTGTATATGGTCAATGCCCTGATTGTGCTAAACAAATGTTGTGGATGAATAAATTCAACTAACTATGTCCTTGGTGAGTTACGGATCGAATAGCGCGTGCAAGGGTCCCATTGTCATATCGATTGGCTAATATTTACTGAGACACCTAAAGAGATAAGAAGCACGGTACAGCTATTCATCGCTGTACACATGATCCGATGCGGATATTGTTTAGTCAATCGCCAATCGATTATTATCATTCAGTTTAATTTGTAGCACGGCCTCAAGTAAGCGCGCTATTTGAATCCAGTATTATCCATACGTTCATTACATGTTTGAAATAACCTGAACGCACTTTAGCATGGGATGGCTACCGACATACAGAACGTGATAAAATGAATATACATTTATATCGCTATATTTTTGGCATTTCAGAAGAGATATGACAATTAAAACCTATTGGGTACATTCATGGGCATATACACATGGTAAAGGGTTCAACAAAAGAAAGTATATCACTTTGTTTATGTCATTTTGAGTAATTTTTAATTTGTTGTTGACCAAACAGGCTAGATAGGCATTTAGATGAATCTTTTAGGCATAATTTGATACCAAATTTCCCCCCTAACAACAAAGATAAACCATGATTAGCACCATTTAAAGGAAAATATCCCATTTTCTGTTTGTTACATTAGATGCTCGATCATTATTGTTATTTTTACTTCAAATAACATGAGTCCCCAAAATTCCCCCAAATAACAAATAACTCATTTTCGGTCAATTAAATCGATAGTTCACCACTGGCTTATTATCTATTGAACACGACGGTCATTTCAATGAGTAGTCATGGCCGAGCGGTTAAGGCTATAGACTATAAATCTATTGGATTCTCCCCGCGCCGGTTCGAATCCTGTCTGACGAAATTTTGTTACAATAAGCGATTTGGTCTGTGTATTGGAAAATGGCGTATATTTTTACTCCGCAAATTTTCATTCATGGATGTAATCGTTTACCTCCAGAGTATAATACTGCATTATTTCCAAGATGTTTCACATGTTAATGTCGGGAACTTTATAACCTTTTTCAAATGTGTTATTTTTTCTTTGGGAGAAATTTGCTATCAAACACGATGATAATATGTGGTAATTGTGCCGGTTTATCGAAAGGTAGGAAATACTGTTATTATATGAGAAATATATTGTTATATCCATTATCCTTTTTATTACCTGGAGTTCATGGGTTTTCTAAACCACAGTTCAAATTTTAGCCTATTAGACAATACCATGACGAAATGAGAAGGGTTTGAAATAAGCCGCTCCTAAACTGATTAGTATGCCCAATCGGAGTGCGTGTCTTCCGCAAGAAATCGTGCATATTTCATTTCACAGGGAACGCTTTTTGTGTGTGCTAACGACTGACTGTTTAGCATGTACATAATCTATCAAAATCAATACCTCCGTCAGCAACTGATTAACATACGGTTGCTAGCAGTGTTGGCAAGTGGTTATCACTGGTTATATAACATTGGGGTCAATACAATATGTTGGAAACTCCCATTCACTTTTTAAGGGCGATAGAGGGCAGGGGGCACAGTTTATACTTCTAATCTATGTGAGTAATCAACTAAACAAAAAATGAAAATCCAGTATCGTTCGATACTGGTACAAAATCAGTGTTCCACTGTCGGACGATACTGGCACATATGAAATGTTCAGTATCGGACGATACTGCAACACAATTATGTACCAGTACCGCTCAATACTGGGAAAAATCACTACTGGTAGCATGTGTAATCGTATCACCCGATACTGGAACATAATAACGTTTTTTTATGTATTTATTTGAGTGCAATCGTCTTGGTGTTTGCGTTCACATGTATTTGAGTGCAATCGTCTTGGTGTTTTCGTTTACATGTATACAAGTTTTTAATTTCAGTATTTCAGCCTGGTAATAATGCTATAAAAAGACATTAAGAGGGGGAGGGATGTTGACGACATTACTTCGCGGAAATACTGCTGGAGTTTTTATGAGTTGGATTGGTTACACAAGGGTCATATGCACAATATTAAACAACGGCGTTGACATTTTCGAATTCAATTATAGGTGTTCTCATCCCGAAAAATGTAATTGATCATATTTCTCAATTGAAATGCAAGAACAAGCACCGGTGGCACTTTAGCATCAAGCATTTCCTAGTTTATTCATTCTTTGTTCGGCAAAACCTTTCTTCCGCGAGATATTTAACATATAATACATTTAGCCTGGAGCTAAACAATCTGGTTAAAACTATACATAACCTATTATGCTAGACTACAAGTACATTGCGTCAAAAATAACATGCATAATTATTTAAAGATATTGGCGTAAATGTCGAGAGCGCATTAAAAGAAAGGAGCAAATCAATATTGTTTCAAACCGGTTTCAAATCACATTCAAATAGTAATGCTTCGAGCTTTTTAGACAGACAGCGAGCGCGACGTACCACAAGACATCATTAGTTAATGGACGATCCTTAAAGATAATGCTCAGTCAAAACATTTTATGTCCTTACCCGATACAGTTTTACAGACACATTAGGGGTTTTGCTGCATCAATTAAATATTTCCCGGCGATCTCAAAGATGAAGAAATGAGAATTGGCAGGTTCATCGCGTAACGGAAATTGAAACAATATCGAGACAGCATTCCTTAAGTGTTGCTAAAGGCAACGCATACTTACCATTTATTTAGTCAGAAGACAACAAATTATTGACGTCTAATATTGCAAACTTATTATTTCTTTAAAAGAGTGGATAAAAGGTACGAATGTTTTATCAGAATAATCTAAGTCTTATGTATGATTTTTATTTTGTATAATTTTGTAATCATAATTTGAGAGCGTCTGCTTGGTATCTTGATATATTTTTTGAATATTCATTAATATTTATTTTCATTTGTTGGTGTTTATTATGAATTAAAATGACCTTGTATATAATACCGATCATAACTCTTTCAATTAAGGTAAACATGTTAGTACTTTCATTTAATATCCACATTTTCGATTTGGCATCAACTAATCAAGATAAAAGTTTTCTCTTCAGATAGCCATGAGAGCAAAATACCGAATAGAATGCTTCTGTATTATAGGTGCTGCCGTTCCTGTGTCATCTAAATACATTGATTTTACCAGACGAACATGTCCAACAACAGTCTGACATAATATTATGACACATTAAGAGAAAATAAGATTAAAAGCAATAAGAATTTTATCTTAACATATGAAGAGGTATTTTGCAAAAGGGCCTACATCCACTTTGGCTCTTATTGAGAAAAAGTCAAAAAACTGTTTCTAAATATTCAAGTTGAGCAATTGAAAAACTGAATGGATTATGAAAGAGGTACACTACATACTAATTGAAATTGAAATAAATTTTAAATGTGCTAGTTTTAATTTTTTTTTAAATCATGTTTACATTTTTTGAAAATTTGGATGTAGGCCCTTTTGCAACAAAACTCCATCTGTTTGTACATAAAGAAAAAATACCACACACAAAAAATCATTTATTTTAATCATTTCAAATAAATAAGTTTGATATTGAAATGTATAGGTCACAATCATATGTTTCACGGAAATAAAATCATTTTTTTCAAAAAATACCTACATCTCATTGTAAACAGCCATTGAAGTTGTTGTTTTGTTGCAAAAGGGCCTGTATCCCGATTTAAATCTGGATACAGGCCCTTTTGCAACAAAACAACAATTTCAATGGCTGTTTACAATGAGATGTAGGTCTTTTTGAAAAAAATGACTTTGTTTCCTTGAAACATATGATTTTTCCCTATACATTTCTATATCAAACTCATTTTTTGAAAAAATGCACCATAGCCCTTTTGCAAAATACCTCTTCATATATTCTTTCAAATCATAAATTTACACAACTACCCGTTTTATCAACAACTATTTTGTATAACAAGGTTCTAACTGACATTCCAGTGTGCTTTGTACATCAACCTGTTATATTGTATTACAAAAAGATAAATACAGCCCACCATATTTGTCTGTGAATGCTGTACGTGGTAAATCAATACTGTTATAATGCTTTGCAAATAGATAAATACAGCCCGCCGTAATTCTTGTCTTTGAATGCTGGACGTGGTAAATCAACACTGTTATATTGTATTGCAAATAGATAAATACAGCCCACCATTACTCTTGTCTGTGAATGCTGTACGTGGTAAATCAACACTGTCATATTGTATTGCAAAAAGATAAATACAGCCCGCAGTAATTCTTGTCTGTGAATGCTGGATGTGGTAAATCAACACTGTTATATTGCATTGCAAATAGATCAATACAGCCCGCCGTAATTCTTGTCTGTGAATGCAGGACGTGGTAAATCAACACTGTTATATTGTATTGCAAAAAGAAATAGTAGAAGACCGATCGAGACAATTAAAGCCGATCGTCAACATATTCTGTAATATTTTGCTTCGCAATGTATACACAGCAATATGTTGAAGCTCCAATTCTTTTAGTGTAGTCTTGGTATTATATAACTTGCCCTAACTAAGTCAAAATATAAATACTGCAGACATCAGGCAGTCTATGTGTCATCTATATTTGATCCTTACAGTGCAGCTATCAGAATTAAACACTTCTTGTCACACGTTTAGGCATCACCGGTGGCTGTAACGGAATAATGGATAAAAATACATGTGATGAGATCGTGAGCAAAAATTGTTGGGGCGAGCGTCTGGCTATTGTTATTGACAGGTAAACAGATGTTAGTTAATGATATACATTTATTTAATGTTTCAAGTGAGCGTAAATCAATGTTGCTATATAGATAGTTTTTTCACCAGGCATACATGAACATCGGATTATACATTCGCAAATACAAATAAACCTACACCCAGTTATTCTGGAATTCTATGCCCTAACTTACTTTTCCACTCCGTAATACTTCAAATGGATTATTGTTATTTTCTAATCTTTAAAGAATTATGGAATCTTTTTCCTTTGTCATGATAATATCATGGCATTCGTTCGAAGTCACCGATATTACATTTGTTCCTTTTATAGTAAAGATCATCACGGTCGGCTTTCCTAACATATTCATCACTGTAATTAATCAAATTATTTCACTCTGGTATGTAACTTTTTCCTCGGCGCCACGACTTCCTCTATTCAACTCTTTTATTTCAATGTAAAACTGTTTAGATTATTGGCAAACTTACCTTGTAAACTTATATGCAGTCATTATCCTACCACTCAAGGTCAAGTGGCTCTTTTATTCATAAGTGCGAATTCGTACCATTGAATGACATCGGCATAAATGGGCTTGGTACTTTAAACAAATAAATACAAGCTCTTCAGGCTGTATCAGCCCAAATGTGGTTTTGTTCTTCTTTTACATTTCTAAGAGAAATTATTCTACCCATAGGGTATTGCTATAATCATACAGTTAATGCGCTTGTTGTTATTTGAAATGCATCTTTCAGGGGAGTAAACATTGTCATTCGCATAATACGTTTTGACCTTTGCATCGTTCACGCCATGAAAATGTTACATGGAAAACAAAAACTGTTTAACCTAATCCAATATACCCAGCAGGACAAATCGTCTGGGACACAGTTGAAGTGAGTTGGCTTGTTGAGAACAGCGCTTCATCAAGTCGAGTTGTTTTGCCCGAGAGAAAATAAAGTGACGTAACATATTTGCCATTTACTTAGATATATAATATAAATTGAAGGGTACAAGTTGGCCAAACACACTCTTACATTGTGTTAATCCTTTGGCGATTGATTTAGTATGCAGTCAATATAATTGGATTATCTATAGCTTGCTGTAGCCACGCAATCTCAATAGTACAAACCAGTGAAGTGTTTTGTTTAGAATATTCTAATAAAACTAATCAGTGATATTTTATTTTGACGGTCATTAAAAAGGATAAATCACAAACCACTGATCATTCCCTGATTTTTTTAAATATTGTGGATCAGTTGATCGGTTTAGACGCCGTTATTAGTTCAAAAACACTCTCTCCACCAATTAGTCGGGTAAAAACATTCCGTGTAAGGTTAGGCACAACGAAATTGGCGTAACCCGCCCAATCCTAGTTTACCTCCCGACCCTGATTTTTATTTTTTCAGAAAAAAACCAACAACACAACAACAACAACAATAACAACAAAATAGAATAAAAGGATATTTGTTGCTCCTCATCAAAAAGGAATACAGTACACAGATAATCTGACGATCTCAAACGGCCTCATGGTATTTTGTGATTTCAAATTCAGTAATTTATAGTATACAATTCCAAATTCGAGAAAGAAAATATCCTGCCCTCCCTTCCCTCATTTTCAACGGTAGGTTACGTCAATACAACAATTGTTCTGTTTTGCCTAATGTCGTATATGGATCAAACAATCATTTTATCTTGTATGGCAAATTTATTTCACGCGGCACGTTTTGTATGTGGGCTTAGCCGTGACATTGAACGTATAAGATTATGAGGAATGCTGTAAACAGCTGAGACAGATGTGTAGTATTGTTCAATGATCCCGTTTTTATTGAAAAACATTTTACAAATTACAGCTATCATGTTGTCAAAATATTAATAAATTTTCCGAACTAAGTGCGAGTAAACCATCAGGTGCGTCGTTTGCAGGAAAAACATCAAGGAAGGCGATTCCTTCACCAGTCACGCTACTTATGCCACCTACAAGACGAAGGGTAACATCACTTGTACCACATCTAATGTAAGTGTGTGGAGTCCAGTATATTGGTGAGACCAAAAACTCACTGAAGAAGCGCTTCTATGGACACAGCTTGACGGTCAACACCAACACTAACAAGCAACCTATCGGACAACACTTCAACCTCCCCAACCACACCATGTATGCTATAATCTTACAGGGCATTGAATTATTAGGTAGCCGTTCAGAGAAGTGGTACGTCTCCGCAGAGAGCAACTATGGATGAAGCGTCTCTCACAATCCAGCCCTTTTGTCTACACATCCAGGAAGGGACTCACCCCCTCCCCTCTTCTTCTTTCATTTGTAGCTCATTCAATTATTACTTGCATTTTTTTACCCATGTCTCACTTCACTTTATTTTTCTATTTTTACTACTTATTACTGTGATAGTATGTTTTCATTTTCGGCATTGTCTCCAATGCACAGTAATTTTGATTGCTCGTTCCAGTGCATTGCAATTATTTTTTCACCATAGGCCTAGACCTCTTCGTTCTTTGTTTTGTCTTTTTTGTTTGTTTTTTGTATTCCCTCGGTCATTTATTTTTCCATCTCACATTCATTTGATTATTTACTTTTAGTCATCGCCATTATGGATTTTACTCACCATTGTTATGTTTTAAATCCTACTTCCTTTTATTTTTAAATCCTATCTCATTTGTATGGCATGCTTTGTTATATTATCCACTTAATCAATCACCTGTCAATTTTGATAACCCTTCCCCTATTCATCCATCTGTCACTTTGTCCTTTCATTGTGTCACATTATCTCTTATCATTTCCTGCCCATTGTACCCTTGTCTATTGAAGGTAAAATAACGGAATACAACACACACAACATATTATGTTGAGTGTTGTATTCTGTCATTTTATCTTCAATAAAGACTCTGTTAGAATCGAAACATTAGGTCCTCATAAGGTCCTTATATTTATTCCATTTACTTACACATGCTATTTTTATGGATATAGCAGTCTGCATTCAGCTTTTACATTATAAGAATTTAATTCGATTGAATTGAATTGAATTAAATTAAATCTAGGTGGACACCATTGCTAACGTGGAGGTTAAATTAGCCTTTGACCTCAATTTAGGGTCAACGGTCATATGTATTTCAATGGAACGGCGAAATCTAAATTTAACATGGTAAAACAAATAGACAACGGGCTATTGACCATAACAAGTATATCACTTATTTTGGCTCAGTGTTTAGAACAAGAACGTTAATGACAACTTTGACCGTTTGATCATTGGTTTTTGACCTAGGACCTGTTGAAAATTACGAGTCGGCAAATATAGGCAATTGTTGGCCATTTTCCAGAACCTTGACCAAAATGACAAATAATCATCATTAAAAAATGGTATAGGTCTGTAGATGATGAGTTAACCTTTTTATTCTAAGCACTCAGCCCAACAATATGATGTACTTTTATGGTCAACGGTCCGTTTTTTTATTTATTTACCATTGAAACATATGTGATCTTTGACCCTAAATCGACGTCAAAGGTCAATATAACATCCTCGTTGGCATTGATGCCCATTTGGGTTCTATTCTACACACTTTGTGGACTATTTTGATATATAACTCCCTGTGCCAGCATACCGGGAACAAAGGAACACCCCAACATGAATCCATTCTCCCCAGCTTAAAGTACTTCAGTGAAATCACGTGCTGCATTGCATGTTTCTCAGATTCAATTCTTTGAGATTTTTGCAAAAAGGCTTTCACTTTTTGTGCTCAACATGCTTAATAACATTCATTATTTAAATCTAAAATTAAACAAAATCACCAATGAAATCCTTTTTTTCTCTTCATTTCACTGCTTCTCACACTCCCTCCCTCTACTTCACTAAGCTCATTTTGCTACCCGTTAATATGAAAAAGCAGTTTTATCCGGAAAACATTCTTCTTTTTAAGTTTGGTATTAAAATAATTCTTGAACTCCTCTCTATCCAATATGCTTTTAGTTTTTCACTGCGAAATACTTTATTGAAGATATAAAGCTTTAACAAAGTATTAACACTTTTGGCACACCATGTACAAAGGACTGTTAAAAACATAGTTCAAGACCATCCTGTGCTCTACATTGTGAAATATTGATTCATATTGGAACAATAATATTGCAGTACTTATATACTTGACCTTATAGAATGTAATTTCTCCACGTCATTCAAATAGGAAGTTGGAGATGAGAGTCAGCTACAGGACTAGTCGGCTCACACGATCCGGTTACCGTAAGCAAATACAATTAAGCTGGTTATAACTACTAAGAGTGAGAAATCTCAAACCAGCTAGACGTGTTCATCCCAGGAACAAAAGTAGTTCTTCGGAAATTGCTAACGGCTCTTAAGTTAACTGAATGTGGCGCCATTTGTGTAACTATTTGACGGGTTTAATGGACGTTGATGATGCTTGTAGGCGAAATGTGTTGCCTTATTACAATACGGATTTGTTTTAAAAATCGGAAACCAGATGTGTGTAATAGCATAATGTTATTATGGTTTAACATCCCATGTATGAATACCTTCATCTAATATCATATGCTCATGTTATGACTGGAACCAATATTCATAACAACATTGTACCTGGGTTATTTACGCGGGATTGATTCCAGATGAAACATGAAGGTGTTAAGCCTACTCTCTTAATGTAAAAGAGTGAAAATGTCACTCGTTGTTCAGAGTAAAGTCATCTTCACTCGTAAATAGTGATTTTTCACTTGGTGTCGAGTGACTTTTCACTCTGTGCGGTTGATGAGTTCAGAGTGAAATTATTGTCACTCATAAAGAGTGATTTTTCACTCGGTGTCGAGTAACTTTTCACTCTGTGCGGTTGATGAGTTCAGAGTGAAATTATTGTCACTCGAAAAAGAGTGATTTTCACTCGGTGTCGAGTGACTTTTTACTCTGTGCGAGTGATCAGTTGTACCAGATTTAATTTGAGACCGGAACACAATCAAATAGAAAAATATTCAAAAACTCAAAATAGTCTTTATTTTATTAAATTCAAACATTATTGAAGTGATAATTAATGATGATATCAATGTTTGTTTCTGCAATAATTTTAAAGTCCAAATAATGATTACATATAAATAACAATAATGAAACGCGTAAAAACATCGATAAAAAACACCTCCACCGAAAGGAAGTGATAATGTAACATAGGCAAATGACAGCAGTGGTTTGGTCGAGAAAAGGTAAGTTTAGTTTGGATAATGGCTCTTTGATGTTATTCAAAATGTTCTATTGAATTGCAAGATATTTATGTGCATGTGATTAAGTAATTAAAATGTTCCATTATTGTTCACTCTCAATGAGGGTAAAGTTAACTCTAAATGAGTGAAATTCACTCCTTATATATTCACTCTTTTTTTTACTCCAATGGAGTGATCACTGTAGGCACTCTTCGAAGAGTAAAAATTCACTCGTTCCTGGAGTGAACAAAACTCACTCTTTTTTGGAGTGAAAATGGTTCCACTCTTTCAGTAAGTGCTTTCACTCTATTAGAGTGATCACTTTAGGCAATCCTTTGAAGAGTGAATATTCACTCCATTAGAGTGGAATTTAACTCTTTTACATTTAGAGAGTAACGTATCAACATCAAATGGCCGTTTCAAATCGTGCACAATTTTTTTGGATTCACCCGATATAGGATACCAGCTGTTAACATACCCTAAATGTATAATAAGGAGTAACAAACTTTCCACAATCATTGTATTATTCTTTAGCTAAACACCTGAGTAATTGCTGCCTTGTCTGAAAGGATCAGCTGACAATAACAAATCTTTGTGAGTTTTAGTACGCTAATTGAATGACAATATTATTCTAACGTCTTTGTTCAATTCCATACCCATCGTATCGTTTTGCCAGTTCAGCCATAGCTGGATATATAATACACAATCAATGTATAAGAATTCATCTGTTATGTAAGAGTTTACTAAATATTTCGTTTGTAATTTAAAACATGTTACATATCAAATGTACTAATATGCTGACGGCCGATTACACTAAACTGGCATAACTTACGAGCGATGTAAGCTACCTTGCTAGTACTTATACCCTAATTACAGCGTAAATTACTAGCGATGTTATTTTGAGAGCAAAACTGGAGAATAAGAACGGAATAGTGACTAGCGAGGTAAATATCCAAATAAATTAACATCGTCCCACTTCAAAAAGGTTGTCGCATAAATAACATGAATAATGCAAATGTCATACCAGGTCCAGTAGAGCAATGACAGTCCATGAAAATGACGCCTTTTTGTGTTCGAAAATTTCAAAGTTTGTTACCGTTCTTTCAAAAATAAGGACTATAATTACATTACAAACATATTTTGTGCGAGAGTAACATACAAATATAGTATAAAATGTCAAAAATGTCACGATAAAAATCCGTTCGTTGTAAATAAATGATTCAATGGTTAAATAATAAAAACTATCACAGATACACTCGTCGATCTCTGTGGCGTGCTTATGTTACGACAAACACGGGTTCGATCCCCGTGTATTCCTTATAATTCTTTGATTTTTCTTTTTATAACTTGATGGTGGATTAATGTTACATCCTTTTTATGTAATTTGTTCATAAATTATAAAAGTCTATTTGTATTTTATTTATTTTTCTATTTATTTATCTATCATTATTGCTTTATTTAACTTCTATAATTATGTATGATATGGCTTGATAACTATTTGATTTGTCTTGAATGTTCAGTTAATCAAAGCAAATGTTTTGATCCCGGTTTTGATTAAAGTCACCCATTTCCACGACATATTTCAGCGTACACCTTGCAATTTGTTAGCATCGATAGTTGCAGCAGCATAACGTTATGCCATAACTTACTCTTGGGTCTGGACAGGTATAAGATTTAGCGTAAATTAATCGTCTATTTGGCGCTCTCGAAAGTATGACTTACCTCTCACTTACTAGCGAGGTAGAGCTGTTCTTCAGCTACTCGCCATTGGTGCACTTGGCCGTGAAAGTTTAAATCTCAAAATGCATATCAAGTTGAATAGTTCATCCTTCTTGCATTGTTAATGAGGACATTAGCCTCAATCAATGTTGATACTATTTATTAAAACACATGGTGGCCTCTTTTAGAATAGTATGTATTAACATTAACTTACATTAACGTTGTTCAATGATCACTGTATACCCATTATTAACTCATGTTACGCTGTAAAGGTTTTACCCAGTGAAGAAAAAAACCGGGAAAGAACTCGATAGTATAAATCGCCTACCATACAAAGTCTGATGTCACTTTCCGAGACCATTGATTAATCGCAAAGGATCTCATGACATGTCCATAGTTAATGACACGGCACCTTGCAAAGACCATGCCTTTGAATTAGATTAGATAGTAATTTAGATATAATGTTCAGCGATGGCAATGAACTCCAATGTTTCCAGATCTTGACGGGGATCTTGATTGATTGTGCAACTGTATAGATTTATTCTCATTCTCGTTATTATATCGGCCTCCCTTTTAAGACTAGAATGAATGAACTTTAACTAGTACTAATTCACACCGTAGGCTGTGCACACTGCAAGGTATGTTCTTCTTTTTACGGGAAGGAAGTTGCTGGTCCATGTAAGCTCCGAATAAATTGTACGAATAGAAATGCCCACTTTAGATCATATCAAATATTGTTACTTTATGATTATATTATAAATGGTATAATTTCCCTTTAAAAGTGGGTGCAAAATTTTCATAATTGTGTGATATAATAATTGTAATAATTGATTGTGATATGCGACTAGAAACTCTGGACGTGATCGTTTACAACATTTTAATAACTGTTTGCCAACATACATTTCAAGATAAAGCATTGATCATTTATATAGTCAAAAGTAGAAGTGTTAAGCATGATTATCTGCTTTAAATATTCACATAAAATATACAGGTTTTTTTAAAGATGGGAATTTTTCTGTAGTTCTACATGCTTAATGTATATACCTAGTACATGTTAGGGATATCCTTTTGAAAAACAGGTGTTCTCCGCGACACTACATGCACAGCTGGTTTACTTTACCTTGACGGGACAATAGGTATAAATCGATCTGTAACGCGGCTTTCTACACAGAGACTGACAGAACATGCTAAATGTTGCCAAACTAAAATCATCTGATCATCTTATTTTGCTGAAACTGACCGTTTAGGGCACTAAGACTTGCAAATGTTTACATTTTATGGCAACGAAGACTCCCCTCTACATGTATATGCTGCTAAATTATCAAAAGGGTTTTAACAAAAAAAATTGCAATTTTATGGAGACACTTTTCAAACATAAAAATGGTGATACGGTTTTTAATATTTTAGTGCATCTACATCATTGCAAATTGCTCAAATCACCTGACATCAATGAGTGGGTAGCGATAAGAAGAATGATTGAACCATTGAAAATGTGAAGTGAGTAAGACAATCTGGCAACAGATAAAAGTGTTGTATTGGCTTGTCGTACCACACATGATTCTTCACGCCTTATTAAGGGTATGACATAAATGTCATACTTTTGGATATTCTTCTTTAAAAGGGAGTAATGATGCAGTAATCTAGCTACGGTATATCACACAAGCTCAATTTAAATACTATTGTGTTTCTACGGGTAATAGCTACATTATGATTCTACAGGGTGAATACAAAACATGCACGGATGTAAAACGGCTCTTGACCTTTATGTGTGCATTGAACAATGAATTGGCTGTTGATTATATAAAGCGTATTTAATATAGTTCATCTTCTGGGAAAATGAAAGTAATCAACTAAAAATTTAAAAAAAATCCAGTATCGTTCGATACTGGTACAAAATCAGTGTTCCACTATCGGACGATACTGGCACATATGAAATGTTCAGTATCGGACGATACTGCAACACAATTATGTACCAGTACCGTTCAATACTGGGAAAAATCACTACTGGTAGCATGTGTAACCGTATCACCCGATACTGGAACAAAATAACGTTTTTTATGTATTTAGTTGAGTGCAATCGTCTTGGTGTTTGCGTTCACATGTATTTGAGTGCAATCGTCTTGGTGTTTGCGTTTACATGTATACACCAAGTTTTTAATTTCAGTATTTCAGCCTGGTAATAATGCTATAAAAAGACCTTAAGAGGGGGAGGGATGTTGACAACATTACTTCGCGGAAATACTGCTGGAGTTTTTATGAGTTGGATTGGTTACACAAGGGTCATATGCACAATATTAAACAACGGCGTTGACATTTTCGAATTCAATTATAGGTGTTCTCATCCCGAAAAATGTAATTGATCATATTTCTCAATTGAAATGCAAGAAAAAGTACCGGTGGCACTTTAGCATCAAGCATTTCCTAGTTTATTCATTCTTTGTTCGGCAAAACCTTTCTTCCGCGAGATATTTAACATATAATACATTTAGCCTGGAGCTAAACAATCTGGTTAAAACTATACATAACCTATTATGCTAGACTACAAGTACATTGCGTCAAAAATAACATGCATAATTATTTAAAGATATTGACGTAAATGTCGAGAGCGCATTGCATTAAAAGAAAGGAGCAAATCAATATTGTTTCAAACCGGTTTCAAATCACATTCAAATAGTAATGCTTCGAGCTTTTTAGACAGACAGCGAGCGCGACGTACCACAAGACATCATTAGTTAATGGACGATCCTTAAAGATAATGCTCAGTCAAAACATTTTATGTCCTTACCCGACACAGTTTTACAGACACATTAGGGGTTTTGCTGCATCAATTAAATATTTCCCGGCGATCTCAAAGATGAAGAAATGAGAATTGGCAGGTTCATCGCGTAACGGAAATTGGAACAATATCGAGACAGCATTCCTTAAGTGTTGCTAAAGGCAACGCATACTTACCATTTATCTAGTCAGAAGACAACAAATTATTGACGTCTAATATTGTAAACTTATTATTTCTTTAAAAAGAGTGGATAACAGGTACGCACGTTTTATCAGAATAATCTAAGTCTTATATATGATTATTATTTTGTATCATTTTGAAATCATAATTTGAGAGCATCCGCTTGGTATCTTGATATATTTTTTGGATTATTTATTAATATTTCTTTTCATTTGTTGGTGTCTATTATGAATTAAAATGGCCTTGTATTGATTTGGCATCTACTAATCAAGATAAAAGTTTCGTCTTCAGATAGCAATGAGACCAAAATACCGAATAGGATGATGCTGTCAAGGTGCTGCAGTTTCTGTTTCATCTAACTATATTGATTTTACCCGACGAACATCCAACAACAGTCTGACATTATATCATCTACTAATCAAGATAAAAGTTTCGTCTTCAGATAGCAATGAGACCAAAATACCGAATAGGATGATGCTGTCAAGGAGCTGCAGTTCCTGTTTCATCTAACTATATTGATTTTACCCGACGAATCAACAACAGTATGTCCAACAACAGTCTGACATTATATCATGACACATAAAAAAGAAAATAAGATCCATTTTATCTTAACATATATATTCTTTTGAAATTTACTTATATATAATTTTCAAAACATAATTTTACACAACTACCCGTTTGATCGGTTCCAGATTTCTCGCTAGGCAACCTAGCATTTTTGACGTTAGTCTGTACTCAGATCCCAAAAAAATAACAGCGTAAAACAACATCAGTGGTAGACACGATGTTGTTGCGATCACACCTCAATAAAATAGTGTGAACATAGTGTGCAATTCTGACGTACGTGGCGGATGAAACGTTGTTGGAATTACAACAAGCCTGCAATATAGCCTGCATTTAAAGGGCTCAAAAGGTGGATACGCGATGATACTGATGTTTTTGCATTCGGCATAGCTTGGACAATTTGAACCATACACGATATCAACTTGATACAATTCCCAAGTTGATTGACATTAGGCACTGCATTTAGTTCAGGAGATGCATTAGATGCATAAATCGATTAAACGTAGCTTCATCTAAATGAAACTAAATTGAATAGCAGTCTAGACGTATACAAACCATTAAGTATGTTTCATCTTAGGCTGCCGATAATCCGAGTCAGTGCCCTCAATGCACCTAACATATAGGTTCCTCAAACGAAATCAGGACAATAAATATCGGTTAAAACATCTCTATTATGACAAGAAAACATTACACGAGTCACTACTGACCTTTACAATAACCATGACTTTTAATAAAGCAGCTCACGGGATGACAGACAAACAGACTAAGTTGAGGGACAATAGCGACGCTAAAGGCTGTCTGGCCGATCCAAGTAGTTGCCCTGTTTCGATATGTTTTGGTGGCACGTATACATTAACTTAACATCAAATCAAGTGCTTGTGAAGGAGTCAACTACTTCTTTCGGGTGTTGTATTGTTCCTAAATTAGGTTCCTTTTTCAGTTAATGCATTATATCTGAAAAAGTTTACATTTAAAGTTGGTAAAAGTATACATATTCTGAAAGCTTATACTGTAACGGATGCAAATAGCATACAATCAAGTTGATTATACAGGGTGGCCCGAAATTGTACAGGGTGTAACAAGCAAAATCTTCTAAAAAAGAAGGGTTTCAATAATTACTTACACTATGTATATGAAGTGATGAGAGAAAAGTTCAGTACAGATTTAAAGTAGTTTAATAAAATACCCATCCAGACATATGCAAATTAAATTTCATTATGAATCTGAAATTCTACATACAGGGTTTCTAAAAATGTGTTTATTTAGTTCCGGAAAATGCTTCTATTAACTACATACATACAAAGACTAGTATTTTAACAAAATTCAAGTAGATTTCAAATAAAAATGCATCAATTACATGTACATGAACATTGATTGATTTTAAAAGTCACCCTTTTCTTATGCAAAGTTGTTAATTTTAAACATATAGGGTGTTTAAAACATTACTTTAGGTATGCATGATTATCTACAAATCATTAATTGAATGAATTTAAATTTGCATCTGAAACATGATTTTACATTCCAACTTGAAGTGGCAAATGCTTAAAGTGGTATGAGTTTCAAATAATGTTCAATAAAAAGGGATCCTTTAACTACAGGGTGACTCAAATTTTCCCAATGGCACATGTTTAGCGGCTACAATTAATTGCGTTCATCCATCTTGCACCTTCATGATGTGCAAAGCACATTCAAATGAACAAATTAGGTTAGTTTCCATAATGTTTGAACCCAGTATTCAAATTTCAAGCGTCTGAATTAAAATGTTTTCGTTTTAAGTTGTATTCAACATATAGGGTGATCCAATGTTGATTGGCAAACTGCTTATGCTGGTCATCCTATACTAGGTCAGGTCAGTTGCATTCCTAAGAATTTAATAATTCTCCTGAGTCTACAAGCTTGATAAAAACCAGTAGTTTTTTACTTATTTGGTAACACAGTTAAAATTAAAAACAAGAAATAACACCACACAAACGCATTTAACAAAATGTGCTAATTAACATCCAGACAAAACAGAATACATGAGGTTAATTACATATCTTCTTTTAATTTTTAATTAAATAGTTAAATTTATTTATTCAAAAGGTTCCTCAACCTTTCTATACTTTTGAAATGGACAGTTTGGTGCAGGCAAATGTTTGCATACATTCACAAACTGCGACCAACTTACGTTTCTTAACAATTTTTGAGCTTCTTAATGCTAATTAATGATTCCTTAATTAACTAATTATAATATTTTTAATTCAAATATACTTCAATAATGTTATGTATTCAATATAGAATTGTACCAAGAGTGAAACCAGTGCATTTTATGTTTGCCCAATGTATATTGCACCATACTTGTTCAACTATGCACTCCTCCTCCTCCGCATACTCCTCCTCCACATACTCTTCCACCCCTGACTAATTAGGTTTAACGAACTATTGTAATTAACAGAACCATGGTAGTTTATATTTTTCTTTTTAAAATAAAGGCCAAATACTTTCTCATCAAAATAAGACCAAATTTGAGTATGTGTGATAAAGAATAGCTAAAATATATGCATGCAAAGTAATAATATGTAATGCAAATGTAACAGATCCACCTTTTTTGGGTACCCAGTATAAAAAACATGACCTTATATGAAATATAATAAACTACCATCCGTGTGTACATTAAGTTGATTTAAATGTCAACATTTTTTTTTGTATTACAAGGTTTTAACTGACATCACTTCCGGTAAATTGCTTTATTGTTTTCTGTGAACTTTAACATATCTCAAAATGGCCAACATTTCAATTAGTACCTTGTAATTTTTAGTTCGCGATATGCATGAAATAGCAATGATCCAGATAACACCGAACATATGACCAATCCAAAACAAAGTAAGAATATAGCCCATCTTAATAGAGCTGTGGTATCATTCTTGTCGGTGAATGCTGGACGTGGTAAATCAACACTGTTATATTGCATTGCAAATAGATAAATACAGCCCGCCGTAATTCTTGTATGTGAATACTGGACGTGATAAATCAACACTGTCATATTGTATTGCAAATAGAAAAAGTCCAGAACAATTAAAGCCGATCATCAACTTATTCTGTAATATTTTGCTTCGCAATGTATACATAGCAATATGTTGGAGCTCGATTTCGTTTAGTGTAGTTTTGGTATTATATAACTTGCCCTAACTAAGTCAAAAGATAAATACGGCAGACATTAGATAATCTATGTGTCATCTGTATTTGATCCTTTAACGCAGCTATCAGAATTAAACAGGGCATCACCCCGTGGCTGTAACGGAATAATGGATACAAATACTTGTGACGAAATCTTGAGCAAACATTGTTATTGACAGGTAAACAGATTGAAGTGTTGTCCGACAGGTGGCTTGTTGGTGTTGGTGTTGAACGTCGATCTGTGTCCATAGAAGCGCTTCTTCAGTGAGTCTTTGGTCTCACCAACATACTGGACTCCACACTCTCTACATAATAAGAGGTAAATTACATTAGATGAGGTACAAGTGATGTTACCCTTCGTCTTGTAGGGGGCATTAATGGCGTGACTGGTGAAAGAATGGCATTCCTTGATGTGTTCCCTGCAAACGACGCACCTGCTGGTTAACTCGCACTTATTTTGGAAAACTTCTTTAGTATTTTTACAACATGATAGCTGTAATTTGTAAGTTTGGTATCAAAATAAAAGTTGTTCAAATATGTTTTCAGTTTGATTGAGAACGGCTATGAGCCTCAAAAGAAAACCTAACAAGCGACTTTAAAGAGACCCTCTGGTGGGAAAATAGTAACACTTATTTAATACATTGGAGGAGGGAACAATGAAACTTAACGTGACGAAGCACAACCAAGTAATACAAGAACCATTAACGACAAAACAGATCAAGGCACAAATACTCACACACACAAAATAACAAAACAAAACAGATAGATGATAGTTGTTTTTCCAAATTTGTTTTTCAATAAAAACGGGATGATTTAATAATACTACACATCTGTCTCAGCTGTTTACAACATTCCTCATAATATAATACGTTCAATGTCACGGCTAAGCCCACACACAAAACGTGCCGAGTGACATAAATTTGCCATCTAAGATAAAATGGTTATTTGATATCCCTATACGACATTAGGCAAAACAAAAGAATTGTTGTATTGACGTAACCTGCCGTTGAAAATGAGGGAAGGGGGGGCAGGATTTTACTTTCTCGAATTTCGAATTGTATATATACTATAAATTACTGAATTTAAAATCACAAAATATCATGAGGCCGTTTGAGATCGTCAGATTTTCTGTGTACTGTATTTCTTTTTGATGAGGAGCACCAAATATATTTTCTTCTTTTTTTTTCTTCTTTTTTTCTGAAATAAAATAAAAATCAGGGTTGGGCGGTTTACTTCAATTTTGTGCCTTACCTTACACGTAATGTTTTTAGTTTAGTTGGTGGAGAGAGTGTTTTTGAACTGATAACGGCATCTAAACCGATCAACTGAAACACAAATATTAAAGATCTTCTTATAAATATTTAAGATAAAACATATCAGGGAATGATCAGTGGTTTGTGATTGATCCTTTTTAAATGACCATCTAATGGAAATAACACTGATTAGTTTTATAAGAATATTCTAAAACAAAACACGTCACTCGTTTACACTTAAGCCATAATTCAATTATATCGATTGCATACTAAATCCATCACCAAAGGATTAAAACAATGTAAGAGTGTGTTTGGCCAACTTGTACCATTCATTTATATTTATGTAACTATAGATATGGCAAATTATGTGGCGTCACTTTATTTTCTCTCGGGCAAAACAACTCGACTTGGTGAAGCGCTGTTTTACCAGCCAAATCACTTCAACTGTGTCTCAGACGATTTGTCCTGCTGGGTATATTGGATTAGGTTAAACAGTTTTTGTTTTCCATGTAACATTTTCATGGCGTGAACGATGGTAGGGTCAAAACGTAATATGCGAATGACAATATTTATTCCACTTAGAGATGCATTTCCAATAACAGCATGCACATTAACTTTATGATTATAGCAATACCCTATGGGTAGGGTAATTTCTCTCAGTGAATGTAAAAGGGAAAACATAGACATTTGGGCTGATACAGCCGTAGGAGCTTGTATTTATTTGTGTAAAGTACCAAACCCATTGTTATAATAGTACGAATTTGCACTTATGAAAGGGCCACTTGACCTTGAGTGGTAGGATAATGACTGCATATCAGTTTACAAGGTCACGCCACTCATGCCCCCTACAAGACGAAGGGTGACATCACTTGTACCCCATCTAATGTAATTTACCTCTTTTTATGTAGAGAGTGTGAAGTCAAGTATGTTGGTGAGTCTTGAAGAAGCGCTTCTATGGACACAGATCGACGTTCAACACCAACACCAACAAGCCACCTGTCAGACAACACTTCTCCAACCACACCATGTATGATATGATCTTACAGGGCAATGAATCATTAGGTAGCCGTTCAGAAGTCTTCTCACAATCCAGCCCCACGGTCTTCACATCCAGGAAGGGAATAATTAGACGCCCCCCCCCCCCCCCCCCCCCCCCCTTCGTCTCTCATTTGTAGCTGATTCAATTATCTCTTGCCTATTTTACTCATGTCCCGATAATTTCACTTTATTTTTCAAATTTTACTACATGTTACTGTGATACTATGTTTTCATTTTCGGCATTGTCTCCAATGTTATACAGGGTGAGTAAAAAAAACCTGCACTAGTTGAAAGAAGCCATCTTGTTTTCTAAACCAAGTTGAAGTTTAAACATGTTTAAACGTGATAAGAATGCCATATTTGTTACTGACTTTGTGTGAAAAAAATGAATTCAATATCATTTTCCGCTTGCCTTTGGTGAAATTTTTTACCCGTGCACCCATTTCACATGTCTGTCCACGAGATACCCAAAACACGCATGAGATAGCAAAATGTGTCTCTCATTCAAATTGGGAAATTTGAGTAAATTTGTGATGTTAAATTGGAATGGAATGCATCCTTTTTATTTACATGTGAGTTAACATATTAAATTGACCTTACACGTGCTATGAATTGCTTATAATATTCTAAATTTGAATAAAAAACAGGAATTTTCCAAATATTTGTTGGCGGGATATTCAAATATAAAAATGCAACGTGTGCAATTTTATTTGAAAATCACTGTGCTCGTGGACAAACACGTATATTGGGTTGTGCAGCAAAAACGGTCACCAAAGACAAACGGATAATGCGATCGACTTCATTTTTTAACACAAAGTTAGGAACAAATACGTCATTCTCTCAACGTTTAAAAAGCTGCAAAATTCAACACAGTTTTGAAAACAAAATGGCTTCTTTCCAATATTGCAGTGTTTTTTTGACTCACCCTGTATTACCCACTTAACCAATCAGCTGTCAATTTTGATAACTCTTCTCCTATTCATCCATATCTCATTTTGTCCTTCCATTGTCCTTCCATTGTGTCACATTATCTCTTATCATTTCCTGCCCATTGTCCCCTTGTTTAAATATGTTGTGTGTGTTGTATTCTGTCATTTTATCTTCGATAAAGATTCTGTAAGAATTGAAACGTAAGGTCCTCTTATATTTACATTTGCTTACCATGCTTACACAGGCTATTTTTATGAATATAAGCAGTTTGCATTCATCTTTTACATTATCTGAATTGAATTGAATTGAATTAAATTGAATTTAATTGAATTGAATCTAAGTGGACCCCATTGCCAATGTGCGGTTAAATTGACCTTTGACATAAATTAAGGGTCAACAGTCATATGTATTTCAATGGGACGGCGAACATCTAAAATAACATGGTAAAACATATAGACAATGGGCTATTGACCATAAAAAGTATAACATTGATTTTGGCTGAGTATCTAGAACAAAAACGTTTATGGCAACTTTGACCGTTGATCATTGGTTTTGACCTACGACCTGTTGAATGAAAATGATAAGTCGGCAAATAGAAAATCATAACAACCAAGTAATTTGGAACAATGAGCACATTAGATACAATGGAAAGACGATTCACTTTAAGCTCTGGATAAAATCAGGAATAATTAAGATTAATCAATTATTTGGTAAAGACGGGAAAATGTTAGATGCAGTAAATTTAAGAAATAAAATGCCACACAATTGTAGACTATTAATGGAATATTTAGCTCTTATCAATGCAATTCCTAAAGATTGTAAATGTGTCAAACATCCTCATACAGAAGATAAGTGTATTTATTTAAGATTTTCTGATCGAGATGTTAACATTGATAAGACAACAGTAAAAACCTTTAAAAAAGAACTTATGAAAAAAGTGTCTGTGATTCCAATATGCCAACATTTCTGGCAGAGAAAATATCCAAACTTCTCTTTTAATTGGAATAAAATATGGAATAATATTCCATCTACAACAAGAGAGGGCAGACTGATATCACTTAATTCGAAAATCACTAGTAATATCTACCCCCACAAAAATCCTTCTGCATGAATTGAAAATAGAAAATAATGATGTATGTGATATATGTAATGAAAAGGATTACGTAGAACACTTCTTTTTTCCTGTAAGAAGATACAACCAATATGGTTAGAAGCAAATGACATTATATCTATAAAAGTATCAAAACGTGTAATTTTAACACATTTTAATGTCCTTTTTGGGTTTCAGCAATGTAAAGAGAAAACTCATAAATAGTATAATTATGATAGCAAAATTGTCAATTAGTAAATTTAGATGGGATTCATCCCAATCTTTTATTTCTTTTCAAATCAGAATTGAGATTCAGAAAATTAATTGAATTGACAAGTAGCATTTACATTGATCAGTTGATTGTGCGTAACAATGAGATGTGTGACTTGAAATTATATCATATTTTGAAGCTACATATCATCAGCCTGCTTCGATAATTGCCTAACTCATTTTTTCTAGTTTTGAGAAATTAACAAAAATAGTAAAAGTGAGTTAAATATTAATAATAATGACAGCTTATAATGCGCCAACATTCAACAAAACTGTTGCTCCAGGCGCATCGACACAAACCTTGCAAAACAAGAATGGTACAAAAAATGCAAATGAAGGAGAACCGTCATCACTTCAACACAACAAAAACAAAAGTGGTAGCGATGACATGGTTGAACTATATGACAATCCTCATTCACGAATCTGAACAAAGCCATAAATAATAACATACACATTAAGAACATGATACTGAATTCACAAAAACACTAATCAAAGAAATCACTCTCAGATTTCATAATTAAAGTCTTTAACAATGTTTTCAATGAATCCACAGATTTTGCAGTTTTTACAGACTCCGGAAGCTTATTCCATAAGCGAGGTGCAGCACATAGAAAAGAACGTGATCCATAGGATTTTGCAAATCGCGGTTCAGTGAAAAGTATTTTGCTGTTCGAACGCAATTGTCTTTCTTGCTTGTATGGAGTTAGAAGATTTGAGATATACAATGGTGACATATTAATAGTTGATCTATAAACATAAATAAATATTTTGAAGATAATTCTGTCCTTTATTGGAAGGCAGTTATCGAAGCAGGCTGACGATATGTTGAATAGCACCATGAATAGTACAGGTGAATTCCAACAGGAGCAGTACCTGTTGGATAGAATTAGGTTGGGGATCAACATTTAAGTGAAATGTGGCTTATTATAGGCCTAATACGAGTTAATATGACCCATTTTAAACATTTTACATAATTATTACAATCTGCCTAACTCACAATGCTGACTTGTCAATGACTTAGATATTATTACAGCATGTGCATAATGTAATGAAGTCATGATTTATGCAAAAAACTCAATTTCGCTGAAAAGTGAGTTAGGCAGTTATCGAAGCAGGCTGACGATATCATAGAAGATACAAGGAATAGTAAGAATATGTAATTAGGTTTGTAATTTAAACTGAACATGTTTGATTTGATATATATGTGATGTGATCTGTAAAAACCCGTCGGATGTTGCAAAATGTGAACTAGGGATTATGGGTAAAATAAAAATAATAAAAAAATAAAAAAATAAAAAAACTTTTTTTTTTTTTAGATATTTTTAAAAGAAAATTAGTTTCCAATACTTTGTGTTAACATCTTTCAAGAAATTTCACCTTCAAAAACTTACTTAAGTCACTTTTATTATTAACCTTCTAATGTTATTATATTGAATTATGTATCTGTTTTGGCCTGTTTTCATGATTTCTTGTTTTGTAGCTTTTGATGACATCACAATCATCATTCACTCATAACTTTTTTTGTAGTGATCGTAGAAAAATGATCGAAACAGTTCTGTAATCAGCACAGTTTTAGCTTTCTTATGATGTACATATCTCCAATATGAAAAATGCCACCATGTGGCGGGTTTTCACAGATCGCATCACATATGTATGTGATTATGATAGAAAAGAGTGACGATTTTGTAATCATGAAGAATTTGTAACTGATAAGGGAATGGTGATTAATAAACTTAAAAGATAAAAAATAAAATTAAAATAAATAAATAAAAAAGTCGGCAACTAAAGGCAATTGTTGGCCATTTTTCAGGAAATTGACCAAAAATGACATATAATCATCATTAGGTCTGTAGATGATGAGTTAACCATTTTATTCCAAGTACTCAGACCAACAATATAATGTACTTTTATGGTCAACGGTCCGTTTTTTTAATTTTATTAACCATTGAAACACATGTGATCTTTGACCCTAAATCGAGGTTAAAAGTCAATATAACATCCTCGTTGGCATTGATACCCACTTGTGAGGTATTTTACAAACTTCGTGGAATATTTTGATATTATAACTTTCTGTGCCAGCAGACCGGGAACAAAGAAACACCTCAACATGGAATCATGCTCCCCAGTAAAAGTACTTCAGTGTAATCACGTGCTGCAGTGCATGTTCCTCAATTCTTTGAGATGTTTGCAAAAAGGCTTTTATTTATTACATTTTGTGCTCAACATTAATAATAGTCATTATTTAAATCTAAAATTAAAAAGAATAATCAATGAAATGTCACTGCTTCTCTCACTCCCTTCACTGCACTAAGCTCATTCTACTACCTGTTAATATGAAAGAGCAGTTATATACTTCGGAAAACTTTCTTCTTTTTAAGTTTGGTATTAAAATATTTTTTTAACTCCTCTCTATCCAAATGTGTTTTTAGTTTTTCACTGCGAAATACTTTATTGACGATATAAAGCTTTAACAAAGTATCAACAATTTTAGGACACCATGTACAAAGGACTGTTAAAACATAGTTCAAGACCATCACGTGCTCTACATTGTGAAATATTGATGCATATTGGAACAATAATATTGCAGTACTTATATACTTGACCTTATAGAATGTAATTTCTCCTAGTCATTCAAATAGGAAGTTGGAGATGAGAGTCAGCCAAAGGACTAGTCGTCTCACACGATCCGGTTACCGTAAGCAAATACAATTAAGCTGGTTATAACTACTAAGAGTGAGAAATCTCAAACCAGCTAGACGTGTTCATCCCAGGAACAAAAGTAGTTCTTCGGAAATTGCTAACGGCTCTTAAGTTAACTGAATGTGGCGCCATTTGTGTAACTATTTGACGGGTTTAATGGACGTTGGTGATGGTTGTATGCGAAATGTGTTGCTTTATTACAATACGGAATTGTTTTAAAAAACGGAAACCAGAGGTGTGTAATAGCATCATATCTAATTATGGTTTAACATCGCATATATGAATACCTTCATCTAATATCATATGCTCATGTGATGACTGGAACCAATATTCCAAACAAAATTGTGCCTGGGTTATTTACGCGGGATTGATTCCAGATGAAACATGAAGGTGTTAAGCCTAACGTTTCAACAAATGCTTCAATTTGGTGAAATGGTTTCAGAAAGAGCTATTGTAACGGAATTACTTTAAGGGCATATGATAGATTTGGATATAGTATTTAAGTGGGGAATTCTTTTTATTTTATTTTTATAATCTCAGACTTTTAACGACGAGCCTTTCAATTTAAATTTGTAATATACAGGTATCTAAAAAGTAATCTAAAAAGTATACCCTCAGAAATAATAAAGCGGCTGGTTTAAAATTATAATAATTATGCATTACGTTCGATGAAGCGAAATATCGTCCAATTGAAATCATGTGCATACAGGCTCGTAAGCAGGGTTTTTTAGGTGGGGGGCGTTTTTTTGGAAAAGGTACCTGGGTACCAACAAATCGTAACCCCCCCCCCCCCCCCAACAAATTCAGACACCTCTAACAAATAGAGGGGGTTAGGACATCTTTTAGTCCAAACCGGCCCGAAAAAGTGCTTTACATAATGGGGAAGGGGGCGTTTTTCGAAAAAGGGGGCGTTTTCACACCAAAATATTTTTTTTATAGATTGGGGAGGGGGCGTCCAGGCCAGTTTGCATAAGTATAGAATAAATCTTGAAGCTTCATTGATGTCGCAGTAGTCAGGAACCTCCACCTTGACATATTTTATCTTGATATATTTAGCAAAATCGAGCATGCTTGGTACGAATTTCTGTTCCCACGAAGAAAAATCACTCTGACAAGTCTATGTGTTTTTCTATTCTCTACCGACAGCCAGAACTCGCTGCTTAGACAGAAGCTTCATTCACACTGCTGTTCCCTTATGGAATAGTCTTCCAGATGATATTGTTGGTAACATTTCAGCAGCTGGAACCCAGGCTTTCAAGTGCCGTGTGCACGGTCATCTTCTCTCAAACTCTTAACTTGTCATAGCCTTCACACTCTTTCATGACACCCTTCATTCAAGTCCTTTCAACATCCGACTGATACATATAATAGCATGGTGGTCATGGGTTAAGTGTAGGTTAATGGTTGGTTGGGGAGATGGTGGTCCTGTAAAGCATGTAGCCAGCTGGGCTGGTGATACGGTCATGCCCCAACAGGTGACAACAGGCAGCTCCTGGTAGATTTAGTTCCCAAGCTTGTTGTGTAGGTTCTCTTGACGCCCATCAGACCTCCAGATATTATTATTTGTCTATAATTTATATTTTGATGTTGTTCTCTATGTTTGGGCTTTTATCTTATTATTATGTCACTTTCATTGGCATTTTTAACCTCTGCCCAAGTCTTGTTTTATGCATATTTTCTGAGTTGCAGTGAACCAATTGATTGGCCTTTCAGAGCTCTCTTTTCGAGAGTTACCAGTTTGATTTTTAATCACTCTGATCAGTAACCTTGTTAATGTCTATTGGGCTATTGTTCACATATGCGCTTTATATACAAAAAAAAACCAAGGAGATGTTTGACTTATCCTCGTCTGATGCGCGCAAATATGCTTTACGTTGTTTACTGAGCCATAATATGTTTTCTGAAAAGACTCATGCAAAAACAAGTCATTATATTCATTAAAAACATCATGAGTTTTTCTGAATAAAAAACCCACATACCACTCTGGTTTCAGTATTTAATCACATTTAGTTACCTTCCTTGCAACATTTATCACACAAATATGTACAAGCCAGTGCATGTAATAAGATATTGTCACATAAATGTGAGCCCGTGATCTATCTTGTTTTGCATGTTGTACACTTGACACATTGGAAGTTTCTTAATAGACTATAGTCTACGAGTAATGGTTTACTCCGTGTGTTTCTATCGTAGCTTCACAATCAGTGTATTTGTCATTGACTCAGGTACACTTCTTTCACTCGGTTTTTCAAGTTAAGAGTACACTAGCCACTGATAATATTTAATCAAACATCGAAGTGTAAGAGTGAATGTTTTAATTATCAAAACATGGAAATCTTAAAATTTACCGATACGTTCTGCTGAATCGCTCCTTTATTGTCATGATGGGCATACCATACAATATAAAGCATTTTATCGACCCATGGTGTTTACTGTACAAAGTGTCCCTGAAAAAGGGTGCACGTGTTCCAAGTCATTGCCCTCATTGATTACTCGGTATTTTGCTCTTATATTTATATAAACTACAGATATATTTGATCGACAACGAGCACTAATAATCGGGCTTGTGTCACCTTAGAAAAATATGATTTTGGTGGAATGTGTCATTTTCATCATTAAAATAAAATCGTATTTTGATTTGACGTCAGACACAGCTTCGAGATAACTAATAACCTTTCATATGCTGTTTGTTTTGTCGAATTTGCTTGAGTCTATCCAAAGATTTGCTTGTTTGACCACGAGAAAACGGGATTGAAATTGTGCTAGATTTTTGAAAGAAATCATCCATGTGTAAAATTACAGTTATTTTTAACGCTTTGAAACATTTCTTCATACAAGTAGCACCACGTTTTACGTTTTTTGGTCAGCTTTAATCAAGTCTATTTGTTATGATAAAGCAAATGAGACCAAACAAACGGCATTTGAAAGGTAATTTGGTCCTCTTAAAGCTCATATCAACATGAATTAGTTAATACTCAATGTTAAATTAACAAATGGCTCTTTCCACAAGCAACTTTTTCCCTACAAATTGGCACAACCCGTTTTTAGTACCCGTGATTGGGAAAAACAATTGCAGGGTTGCAAGCAATCATATTTCGAATGTTACCAACAATAATTCTAGTATGCTAAGGGGTTATTCAACATGGTGTCCAAAATGGCGCCTAAACTGGTCAAAATTCATAAACATATCAATCAAAATGTATGGTGAAAGTATAGTTTTAACAGTGGAATATATGTATTAGACAACTAGACACTCATATCCAGTACTTTTGCTTTGTTAACATACCTTAAACCAAGATGGCCCCAAAAATGGTAAAATTCCATAAATTGGTATGTATAGTTTTGACAATGGGATATATGTGTTGGACCACTAGAAACTCATATCTAGTATTTTTGTTTTTTTAACGTTAAATTGCATAATATCAACTAAAATGTATGATGAAAATTCTGTTTTAACGATGGGATGTATACTAGACCACAAGTAACTCATATATAGTATCTTAGCTTTGTTAACATACTTAAAATTCCAAAATGGCTGCCAAAATGGCTGCCAAAATTGTCAAACTCCGTAAAACTGCATAATATCAACTAAAATATATGATGAAAGTATAGTTTTAAGAATGGGATGTATGTATTAGACCACTGTAACTCATATCCAGAATTTTTTGCACGGCGATTGTTCTCACCCGAAAAGGAAGTAAGGACCGTTACAGGCGGTTACTTACACGCCCCTTGTCTATATAAAACTATCTGTAGGCAATCACACGAAATGAATGATTTACATTACATACTGCATATAGACTATGTTTTACTGTTCTTGTACATCAGTGCCCCATTTTAATAAATTGGGAACTTGCTAGCGATACACTACAGGCGTGTGATTCTTAAATGACAGTCAATACATTTGAACAAAAGTACTGTCGAAAACCCTGCTAAAGACTTGATCTTATATCATAAAGCGATTTCAGTTAAGGAGGTATAATGCAGTTTATACTAGATAGGTATATACGCATACGAAAGGGCAATCACTCAAATGTCGTATCTGGATTTGTCTGGATGGTAATACAACGAGATTAGTGTGTGAGTATAAGGTATTATACCCAATGGCATATTAAATGTATTTTACAGATAACAGTATTAGTATGCCTTCTCCGGAGGATATTCAGTGACAAGAATGAATAAAGAAACCGCGTAATCCCCAGGCATGGCAGGTGATCCATATTATAGCGGCAATTCTTCTCACCCACTTGAAATCAGATAGATTGACACACCTGGTGTGAGTTCCCGAAACATGAGGAATGTAAAATCTTCATGAAAAACTATATTTGTAATAGTTATAATTGATTTGTCAGACTTCTCAGAAAAACACGGCGATGAGTGAGACCAATTACCCCTGTAGTTGTTTGTACACAATAATACTTAATGGACACTTCGGATAACCCATCAATAATACTGAAATCACATACACATGCAATACTTCTACAAAACAAGGCGTTCACTTACCATTTATCCAAGCGCCTTTTTGATTTCCCATCGGAATATCTCGTAGATATCTATTAACAATTCAAGCAATATATTCAAGTCTCCTCCGTAAACATATCGCTGCATCGTATCCATCTCTCAAAGGAATATAAGTTATCATGGATATGAAAATTGTAATTGAATTGGACATGCGTTAATGCACTGGTCGTTATATGCGATTTATGTGTCCCTCTAATAAATGAATGTAGGGCAACCTTTAAATTATGTGTGATGAACTCCATTGAAGAAAAATGAATATGGAAGTTTAAGATAAATAGTCTAGCGTTTTTCTCCTGCTGAATTGTATAACTTAAATGCCCGTATGCATTTAAACACGGTTTTAAGCTAAGCACGCGTTTAACTTTGACTTTAAACACATCGTTTAACTAAACGCAATTCTCGAATATGTGTTTAACTTTAACGCGCGTCAAATTCACTGAAAGTGTCGAACTTTAAAAATGGGTATGGGAGTAGTTTAGTTTAAGGTGCGTCTTGATAAAATCATACACCAACTGTATGACTTGAATGATTACTCAACCGTGCCCGGTGCAAGCTGGTGTGTAGATCGTGTATTTGATGAATTTGGTCGGTATCTATTGTAACCCATTTGGGCAACAGTAATTTGAATACCTGTATACAGTGTACGCACGACCACTCTGGGGACGAGATTCGCATAGTTTAAAAGCGAGTTTTGTCAAACACGTCGTTATAAAGATAAACTCGCGTATAATTTAGAAACCAGTTTAGCTAAAACCGTGTTTAGTACGAGAATACTACGACATTTTAAAAATAATGCATGTTTTCATATCAGATACATTTATGATCGATTATTATTATACAAATATAACAGCGCAAATACATGGGGACCGCTCGATAGTCCGACGGTTCTATAATCCGACACCTCTATTAGTACGAAGGTTCTATAGTAAGACCATGTAAATTCACCATTCGATAGTCCCAATCCGATCAAAGGTTCTTTTGCTTCCATCCCTTATGAGGTCTTTACCATTAACAGATTAAAGCAGGGGTGTTACATATTTGTTTAAGACCTCCCTGATGAAACCATAATGTTTATAACACATGGCGGCCTATTTCAGTTCTTGTTGTACTTACCGTAACACAACGACTTCGTGAATTGGATTTCAATCTTGTTAATCTCGTTATCATAAGCCTTTCATTAAGGAATGTGTCGCTGAATGTGATTTCACTCGGTAAATAAAGGACTGAACTGAGATCGATTGTACACATTTATATGCTGTAAGCACTGGGAACTGGTATCGAAAATATAAATGATAACTTCTTAAATCCACGTATTAATCGCCCTTGTTTATTCCATGACATGTTAAAGGGGTATTGAGAGATACATATGGGAGTGCGCCCTCAATTTGCATGGAAATTGTGGGTTTTGCACCAAAGTAATACTTTGGTATATGCTAACTACCATCAGAAACTATTTACCTTAATTCGCAGTCAATCATGTAATATTTCACAATTTGATAATTTCGATATAGATCACATCGGAATTCGGCACATATGGCTTCATTCGAATTTCTATCTAGCACCATCGCTTCAACCCTTTTCCCATAAAATATCACGTTTCAGGGTTCCTATGTACATTACCTATTGAAGATTCTTCCAGATTTCATTTTCTCACCAATCTCTCCATGCCCCTTTAATGATCAATGACACGGCACCTTGAAAAGAGTATGCCTTTGAATTAGATAATAATTTAGATTTGACGTTCAGTAGAGCCAATGAACTTACGGATGTATACGGATGTATACCATTACCATGTCTCTATTTATTTTGCTAGCAAATATTTCGTGCGTTACACTCAGTCAGATGGTTTTGCCGTTAGGGACATGTATACTTATTCAAATCGTCAGTCAAGTGGCTCTACTTAATTTAATTCTACTCAATTTCCGATTTCATAATACAGTTTTGATGTGTTAAGATTTCTTTACTTTATGGTTGAAATCTAAAGGAATTTCACATATGTTCTCGGAGAGGAATGTAAATTATAGCATGAATAGGCGAGAACATATAGAAATAAATTAATGGAAAGCAACAGGGGGACATTATAAGCAGAATCGATCTGTTTCCTTAATCACGGCGTCTAAATATCGAAAAATGTCAGCACAAGTAACGGCTAAGTGTTTGAAAGCTTAGAGGCAATGATTGAACCATTGACGATATATAGTGTGTCAGACAAGCTGGCAACAGACAAAAAGTGTTGTATTGACTTGTCATAACCCATATGATTCTTTGTTATATTTTAAGAGTTACAGCACTCGATTTTACACTATTTGAAAGTCTTCTAAAAGGGTTGGTACAATGTGTGACCCCACTTCCGTGACCCTACTTTGGTGACCATACATGTTTCAACTTAATGTTCGCATGTATCAAGGCTACTTGGTAATGCGTACATATATTATAACATTCCAGGACATGAACATCATGTATTTCCTTCCGGTCATTTAGTGAAAAATAAATTGAATTTTCCAACTCAGCCTCTGTAACCGTCGCGATATAAAATTATCAATGAGCATAACCTAAATCATTCACACTTAATTTATCTGCGGCGCTTTTTTTCCTACTACAAACCTGTACACGAATCTGCGTACGAACGATAAATGCGTAGGAATAATTATCAAGGGCTCTTGGCGCGGAGTGCTCATTCATAGGCGTTGAGCGTAGAGCAAGGCGCGCGCATACTACCGCGATCTTCGCCGAACCTCCGACGCCCGCGTATTGTGTTTGTTTCTTCAGCACGGAATAACAAAAAATCAGTTACCTGATGAATGCAGTAGCATGAAACTCTGAGTAGTAACTCTTCCATTTGACTTTAATTTATATACATATATATATATATCTGGTTGTCATGGACATCAAGAGAACCTAAACAAGCAACTTGCGAGCTAAATCTACCAGAGGCTATATGTCGTCACCTATCGGGGCGTGGCCGTACCGCCAGCCCAGCGGGCTACATGCTTTACAGGACCATCCATCATCTCTCCCAAACAAGTATATAGCTATAATCAAACTTTAAAGGTGATGATGATTTGACACATTTTTTTGAAAAAAGTGTACTTTAGGTCCCAGATACTGCACTCTTAGAAGGTCAGGATCAAATACATGAGTAGATTTCCGGCTCACTTTGTTTTGATCCTTTAAGGATCATTTTCGGATCGTTTTGATCCGTTTTCGGATCGTTTTGATCCGTTTTCGGATCGTTTTGATCCGTTTCCAGATAGATATCAACAAACGGATCAAATTCACCTTGATCTGATTTCCGGATCAATTCGATGAAAAAGTTCATTGGTCAATAGGTGACTGACGTCACTCTTTCGCAAACCGATAGACGACAAGCAGACGATCTTTTGAATTCGGTCGCCATTGAAACAAGGGTGAAATACCGCGGTAAGTTATCCAGTCTAATCTGTAAAATGTTACATGATTTTGTCGGTAAAGTAGTTTTATTTTTTATGTTTGAACATGCTCTATTCTTGTGAACAAATTTCTTGTACCTGACCAGTGCCATCAGTACGATTTTCGGTCAAAATGCTCCTCACAAAATGTCACGATCACTGCGATGTACTAGGCCTACACGATGTAGTAAGCTTACTGCACTCGATATATAGTCTGCAGTGGGTCTCTTAGAAGGTCAGGATCAAATATGAGACGAAAAGGATCAATTTTGATCCAGAAGCGGTATCACATATGAGCTTACCCTTTCCGGATCAAAGTGATCCGACAAGCAGGATCATTATTTTGATCCGTTTCAGTATCATTTGACAGAAATATTTGATCCTATTTCGCATGACCTTAATTGTAATCAACAAGTTCGTTGCTCGCATCACATTAATAAAATATGCTTATATAGTCTTCAATAGTTGATATAATGATATGTTTAATGATATTTGTCATTAGATGTTCACTGAGAGGGCAAAATCAAAGCATATATAATTCAAACAGGTTTCATACTGCACTCAAATAATAATGCCAGGAGCAATTTAAACAGACCATGAGTACAAAGCTGGACAGTACATATCATCCGTTAAAATAGAGACGCTCCGTTAAGAAAGTGCTTGGTCCAGATACTATAACTTTACCCGACACAGTTATTATTCCCATGATAAGTGCTCTGCTTCTTCAATCAGATATTTGCCAGAAAACTCAAAGAAGGGTTATACAATATAACAAACCCATCGCAAAACGGAAATTAGAACAATATTGTGACAGCATTCCGTAAGTGCGCCAAAGGCATAGTAAGATATCACGAATGTTCAGTCAGCATACAACCATTTCTGGACGTCTATATTATAAGTATAATTAGTTTTTCTTTAAACTAATACATATGTTTGATATTAGTATAGCCTAAGTGTTAATTTTCGACAATATTAGAAAGCAAAATCGAAGTGTTATTTTGTTATTGCAATAATAATAATTTTGGAGTCTAAGTTCTATGTTCTACGTATTTGCCTTATGTTTGAGCAATGGCATTATATTGGTAAATGCTGTATGTATCATATACATTTAGTTTAACATCCATATGGATCTAGGAATGAACATATGTAATATTTAAATGATGATAAAATCAGAGCCACATGTCTTCTCTTCTACGAATTATGTAGCTTACGGATATGTGATAGGTCACCATGTACTTGACACCAGGCTTGTACTATGATCACAAACAAACTACTACGTTAGACGACGAAAAAATACCCTTTTTATGGGCGGACGGACCTGTCAAGTAGGGTCGGTCGTGCGGGTAGGTTTTCACTGCGTCTCTAGACAAGTACAATTTTCACTGCGTCTCTAGAAAAGTACAACCAGTACTAAGATCAATTTGTCTCCAGAAAAGAACAACCAGTACTTATTTTTCAATTTCAATTTACAATGAATCTGTAGTGAGGTTCTAATCTACAACTGTGTGGTATTTCATAAGACTGGTCTATATAATGATAAAGTTATGAGGTAGAACTTATTGAATGACCCTCGTATATTGTTGTGTTCAGACCACAAATACAAACGTAAGAGGCATAAACGATCTGTACCAGTACGGTTATTTCAACCATGTGTTGAGTGAGGACGAATAACAACATTTTGAACAAACGGGGCTATAAATTTGCACACTGATAGATGGCGCTGTAGTTCGAATTTCGGTGACTTTTATCGTCTGCTTAGGTATTGACTTTAGGCGAGAGCGGGGCTAGTCCGCCCTCTAGCTTGCCTAGCGGACTCATTTTACAAGTTAGAAAGCTATCCTACTTCCAAATTAAAGCTACGTTTCTTAGCTACATACCCCCATAGTTTCAGCACTCTAGAACTGTTGGTAAGTGCAGAGAGTAAGGAAAATAACCAACAGGACGGACTTACCCCCACACTACTCACGCCGGGGGCAGGTTCGCCCTCATGATGGGCAAGCTGAGATGAGAGCGTGTTGGCGCAGCGGTAGATACCCTCGCTTTGCACCAATGAATCCCGGGTTCGAAATCTGTGCTCGGTCGGGGTTTATGTGCATTTGGTTTATCACGATCCATACACGCTCTCGCAGGTTTTCTCCGGGATCTCCGGTGTCCTCCTGCTTTCAAAATCTGTGATTAGTTGTTTCGGTTATCAAAAACTTCCTTGACCCAAACAGGGTTGCACAAAGTTGTTTCTTCCCCAGGAGCAATGTTTTGAGCTTAACATTTCCCCACCTACACTTACAGGTTTGAAAATCAGATTACAATATGTTAGCTATAATAGTGTTCTTTTGATGTACCTAGTACCATAAATCATTTAACATTTGTGAAGATTTTTTTTAGGGGGCATGAACAAATATGAAATTCGCGAAGCGCGAATTTTTGTGTGGCATTTGAAGCTAATATTGTCAAATTGAACCTAATTTAGTACGAAAATGTGCGCGAAGCGCGAAAAAAATGCCTTTTTATGCTAAACTTGTCGATTGTTTTCTCAATTTTAACTACATTGTGTAAATTGATTGGTGGGGCACAAAAAACAATTTTTGGGGAAATGCCCCCCTTAGCCCCCCATGTAGCTCCGCCACTGGGGTAAAGCAATAAAACAATAAACACGTTAGTATATACCTGTGCAACCACAGCTCATAACTCAAAGTTGCATTTTTTCTCTTCATCTTTTTTCACCCTTTTCCCCAATACTTTTTTTTTTTCCACTTGGCATTATTTCCCCAGTTTTTCTCATTATTTCCCGGGAGCGATGCTCCCTGCTCCCGCACTTTGTGCAACCCTGCAATGGTATTTGGGGAGCTGCATTGAAAAATGGTGGATGTTACAATCTAAGTAGCACCCTAGTTGATGCGACCTGATTCTGATGATTCACCAGCAGCGAAATTACAGCGCTTTGATCACTTTGGAAAGTCGCTATATAAATACTAATTATTATTATTATTATTATTATTATTATTAAGCTCATCCGGCTTCATAGGCAAGTTAAATATTGCAGAAACTATCAGTTATTCCACGTAAAGATTGATTAAAAGTCAACTAGACACAACTATGACAAATTAGGCCATGTGGCCCTAACATATGAAACATTTATTATGTTGGGGCGAGTCCGCCCCCTTCTTAGCGTGTAGTTGGGCATGGGCGGACTCGCCCCGGCGAAATTGGGCGAACTCGCCCCAGGGCTCATTTTGTTTTGTAAATCTCATGGTATACCTACTAAACACGAACTGGGAAGTGTTTTTAAAACTGCAAATTATGTAAGGCAAAGCCCTTACCTTTTGAATAACTATAAAAGTTAGTACCATCGCTGTGATGTCTCTAGATTAATGCAACCTTTTTAATGACAAATAATTTAACTTTAATTATTCAAACACAATTATTCAAGATAAATCCTTATGGGAGATGTATCCGGGTCTGAAGTTTTAATAGTTACTTTGCTATGACGGTGCAACCAAATTACACCAGTCTGATACTTTTTCAACAGTCACGTGATGAGAAACAGGCGGAGGGCGGACTAGTCCCGCTCTCCCCTATTGACGTTTAAACAGAATTTTTGAAAGTATTCCCTACAAATTGTGCGGTTTCGAAGATTATGATAAAACGTGGTTTACAGCTTTTGCAAGCCTAAAATATGAGTAATTTTAATTAAATGCTTCCTTGTTTGTTTTATCCACTTCATCACGTTCCATTTATATACACCGTACCATCGTTGTTTCTTTCTGACGGACTTGATGTGAAGTATTAAGTGTATATAAATTGCTTGCATAGTTTTCGGAATGTTGTCGACAAATCAACGCTTACTTAACCATTTTCGTAACCTTCACTAATTGGGGAGTACACAAATAGACGGCCCTATTTACCAGGACATGTTACTTGTCGTATGCTCAGCATATATACAAGTCTTTTATCCTAAACTTGTAGACTCCCTGGTACAACAATAGGAATAATGTAAAAATAATCTCCCGAGTATTTACCTGTCTTACAATTTCCTTTTACCTTAACGTGTCAATTCCGAATTAGCCTCTAATCTTCTCAAACTTAATTGTATTGTAATATAGAATGAAAAATACCATACCCGACATTCACAGACGGGTGTATGTACCACTACTACGTCGTACATGGTCAATTCCGAATAGACCCTAAATATCAATGGCAATTTAAGGTAATATACTGGGCAGACGAAATCATGACGATCAATATCAGTTTGTATCTCCATTATAACAAACACGATCTAACGACCTTTAAAATAACCGTGACTTGAAGTACAAATGCCGACTTAATAAAGCAGCTCTCGAGATTTCAGACAAACAAACCACGTATGATGGACACTGACGTCGCTGTAGGCTGCCTTGCTGAAGTAAACGCTTGCCCTGCTTCTATATCTTTTTGGCGACACGTAATGGTATCAATCAACTTAACGTCAGATCAAGTGCTTGTACAGGAGTCAACTAATCTTTTCAGGTGTTATAATGTCCTAAAACCTTTAGCTACCCGGAGCCTTTTTGCATTGCAAAAAGGGTATAAGATACAAGCGTGTTATACATCGTTGACCTAAATGTCTCATAAGTATTTGAGTAATCGTCTTTAGTGTATGTCAGAGACAAGCAAGATGTAGACAACATCCAGACTCTTATGTTTTGTTTAAAGCCCTTACAGACATACTAAGGCCATTGATTAATTATGATAAAGCACACAGTCAGCATTGATGTAACATTGATTAATAGTCTTGTCTGTGAATGCAGGTCATGGCAAATCAACAATAGTATGCTTCATTACATGAGGATAAAAAGCAGGGTAACACTTGTGAACGCTTTTATTAGAAACCCTTAAATGTCACTTGTAATGTTTGCTAAATTTTCACGCGATTTTTAATATTTCTACCAAAATGTAATACAAATAATTTAATAGCTCTTTTTAGTTTTTGTTTCCGTGGTTTTTCTAACTTGAACCACTAAATTGAAAGGAAGCTCTACTTTGGACTTTAGGCACTGTATTTTATTTCTATTTATCTCTGTGCACGCTCCAATCGATTTGTTAAGGCTGTACCCCAAGGGTGTAACAGATAATGTGTGAAATCAAAATAATAGGTTACAAATACAGTATATGAGGTGTCGTGAATAAACATTCTTTCAATATATGGCACTAGTTAAAGGGTGCAAACACTTAACCTCCTTATTAATATAATAGTAACACTACAACAATAAGAAGGCTGCACATTCTCCATTAAGGTCTTTAAATAGCTTTTGCAATCACTATGTATTTTCGACCACTGATTACACACAAGAAACCAACACACACACCTATTCCACATTATACCATAATTGTCAATATTTGGGATTGGACGTCCCCAATGGTAGCTTTTTTACGGCAATTGACACCAACGGCAATCTCATTCATACATTATTGTTAACCCTCGGGGCGCCCTTGCTACCGTGATTCTAAAAAAACACCAATGAGCGTATCATAGGAACTGATTTCGAATACACAATACGATATATTGATTACAAAATACGTCGACGTCATCTGTAATCTATTCATCATCAAAGCATAAAGACAATCATAAAGCAAGAATCTAAAATACGCGGAGTGCATTACACTCCACGTGCGCGCCGTACACGCGTGCAATCACGCGATTTGTTTTAATTCGTTGTTCACGCAGCGATTTTTACTGCGGGTGATAGAGAAACTTGTTAACACTTTTTTTTATTAGTTATTAAAGAGATTACAAATATACACAGAATTGTACATTTTGATTTGTATTGTCGTGTATGAATTAGGTAAATACATGCGTATGTTTTGTTTCTCGAAATAAAATAGAAAAATCAATACACTTACTCAAATCAACATCAGCGCGCTTGCATTGATGTTTCGAATTTATCTCGAAACAACACGTATGCATCTATTGGCTGTAATTGTTTAATTACAACGGCGCAAAACACACACTCTCAAATATCTCTCCTTACGGCACTAGGTAATCGTTGGAAACAGTTTACGTTTATCGTAGCCAAACATATTAATACTATAACCTGCACGGGGCATAGGGCTAGATGTCAATTTTTGGGGTGAAACTCCAAACTTTTTCAGGGTATATTTGTCAGATTATGAGAAGAAACATGACACTTTCAACACTTGCTGAAAGAGTCATTAGTGCAGTCACTAAAATCGTCACTAAGATCGTATATTTCCATGATTTGAAGACCCAAAACCAGATTTTGCCTATAGAATGAAAAAGTATTTAAAAATCGGCCATTTCAAGGTTGTTTCTACCTGATTTGAGTGGACATTTGTTAATGACGTCATTATAGCGTCAAATCAGAGATGTTTATATTCATATTGGTATTATTTCAATGAGATGACTCATACGTATCCTTAGGTATCAAACACAGAAGCATGAATTGTGTAACAACGAAAATCTTGGACAAGTTACAAACAATAGCTCAGGAAACGATGGATAACTGTGGTTTTGCAAAGTATCTAGAGAGTATGCTATAAAAGTATTATATAGTGCATTACTAAAATGCTATTTATAACACAAATGTCGTTTGTAATCAATTTGTAATTCGAGACGTATTTTTGAACGAAAATTGCTTCTTCGATCTGCGCTATTTTATCACGTCGGTCGAATTTTACTTAACAAAATGTGAATGAATATCTAACAAGTATTATTAAGCGCTGATTGATTTTGAGGCTCAATGGTCAGGCATATCGGCTATTTTGAAATATGTAATGCGATAGCTCAGGAATAAAGTTTTAAATCAAGGATCGATTTTCAAGTCATAGTTAAATGGGTTATTGAAAATAAATCAATGGATTCTTTAAGAAATGACCTTTCGGTGTTTACAAGCTAAAATACATTTAAAAGGTATAATTATCGTGCGTAAGCTTAATTGGCATCACAGCAGCTCACGGTATCCCGCTGTGAAGATGAGATTCCAAGCATAATATGGAAATGGGATGGTCACGTGACTCGTCATAATCAAAATGACAGCAGTGGCGACGGACGTGTCTACCGCTGCTCTCGAGCTTGTTGATCTATCTACTTAAAGCCTTTTTAAGATGTATGGTGAACTTTGCAAACCCGACAGCACATTTTTTGTATTTCCCGGGTTACCAATACGGAAGTACGCCCTTTCTTATTCAGCATACCCATTCCAAATACCGCCCTCTTATATCCACCATGCTTAAAGTATCCAGTCATGATTGTACCATAGTCGCCCGATCGTAATGCCAAACTCAAACCCACGCAGCGATTATAGAGGGCGCTATGTTTGCCAATACCCATTATCTTTGGTAAAACTATATTTTTGGCCGATATTTCTAAAATACAGGAGCGCTTACCGTCTGGATACCGCAGGGTACTCAGATTGGTGTGAGGGAGTATTTAGCCAAAAGACGGTGGCGATCTAACCATGGTTTATCTATGGTGGTTCTCAGTCGGAACCAGCTGTCAATTACGTGCACAGCGGGATCCTGTGAGCTGCTGTGGTTGGCATTAACTCATCACCCATGATCATTTATTCTCACGCCATTGGGAAAGGTAATTACTTTGTACAGTAATTGCAAAAAATCCTCTGACTAGTTTCGATGGAGTACCTATATACATTGTTTTTTTAAGTTTGGTCCTTGTATTAAAAGTGAGTCAATAACCTACCTTTGCTGTGTTGATGTGACCTTGATATTTTTCATTACGTCTTGGTGAAAATCACCTATCAGTCTTTGTTGGCTCTACGACCCTGTTGCAGTTCGTTTTAATGATTTGTTGAACACATCAGAAATTACAGGAGATTGAGCAAAAAGTCTACAGATTTTTTTCTTTCTTTTTCAATTTGAAAGTTGATCAAAATTATTATTTTTACCAACATTTGGTGTTGTTGGCATTTCCCTAAGGTCCGTATAGGCTAACATTCTTTATTGTATAGAGGTTAACGTAACGGGTTAGCTCTCGTTACTTAGCTCTCGTTACTTAGTAAATCTCCTACATTGCTCCCTAACAATGAAAACATTGTCTGTGACTAGGCATGCTAGGACCCTCACTACACCAAATACATGCACATTCGTGTTCAGCCATGTATAATTGACTAACATCGGAAGGAATATGTTAATATTTACAGAAAGAAGACATCCCTGTTTCATGATATGTAGGCCGATTTGGTAACACGGTTCATGCAATGAGTTGGACGTCACGCGCCGATTCAACTGGATATAGAATAGGCCGGGTCCGATTCCCATTTTCAAGCCCGTTGCGAATAGCTACATGGTAAACCTTTATTATCAAATCACTGAGAGTAACCGATTGCGCCAACAGCTTTCCATCTGCCCGGAAATAGGGCCGTTCAGACAGTGATGATCATGTCTTTCCTTACAATTTTAAAAGTAGTTCTTAAATATACGCATACTTGAAAAGTCTACCTAATCGCCCAACAAACAAAAAAATATAACCCTATTTTTAAAATAAACGACAAGTTAACAAGATATGATGCGTCACATATCGTATTTCATACTACCCAAACGTTACCTTTGATCAGCCTTTATGGTGGATGAACAGAAAATGGTTGCCACTGAACCGTATGACAGTGACTTACGCAAATATTTATTACGACTACGTGGGTTTGCACTGAGATCAATTTTATAGTGAGGTCATTTGTTTTGAGTTGGGAAGATTTTTCGTTGCTAACATTTGTCACAAATGTTACACTTCGAAACGCATCAATTTCACTTTGAAATTAAATATTTCTTTCCATGTACTATCTACCATAGAAAAAGTATTCATTTTCTGAATGAAAGGATTCCAAAAATGAGGTTGTTTTAGGTAGGGTGAAGGGCAAGAGGGTTAGTGAAAGTCAAACACATTTCTTTTGGAAAATATTGTCTGACTTTAGGTAAGTATATTTTGTACCATCATACCCTATGTCCAAATTGATATCATATTTGAGTTTCTCAGCTCAAGAGCTTTTAAAAAAGGTATGCTTTTACTATGATCTTCGCGACATACATAAAATTGTTCAATGTTTTCTTCTTTTTAAGACGGTTCTTATAAAGTTAAAACACATTCGCTTTTAAATAAGTAATATTTTGCTTAACAACAAAAGCAAAAGTAACTTATTATTCACATATATTCACCTATATGTCACATGTATTAAAGTTCTGGAGTGATAATGATGTTGAATTTAGTCTATGATACTGGAAGAAATTATGATGTTGTTGCAAGTCAATTCCAACATAGAGGACACTTTCCTTTGGTACAATGTCCTCTTTTATACATACAGTCATCTCTAGTAGTTTTCTCACAACTATTATAGTAACCTTTGATGACTTATTCACCAGCATGACGCGTGTCCGTATTCCGGTGTACTGATTGTTTCGGTGAACTTTATGTCTTCTTGACCTTACTTCTTGCTGCCTCTCTTTATCACGATGCTTAACTCGGTTATGTTTTTTAGATAAAGTTTACTTTAGATCCCATATACCAGAGTATCATACAATACTGGAACATTAATGTTTCCAGTATCGGTCGATATTTTACTATTCTGCTCCTGGGATATGGAATGCCCTACCGCCATCCATTTGTTGTGCCAGAACGGATTCTAGCTTCAAGAAGGGTCTGAAATTGCACCTCTTCCCCAAGTAGCTCATCGCATGCTTCAGTCAGGTCCCTTTGTTTTGTTTTCATGTTCTTTACTAGTTTGTGTTTATTTTTCATGAAGTTTGTATTGTTCTGTCATCTTTAGTGCTGTGATATTTATGAAATGGCGCTTTATTAAAGCCTATTGTACGAGTGTAGATGTTTGAGTTCGACCTTAAGCCACTCAAGTGCCCATAAATCCGCCAAAAACATCGTAGCGCAACAAAAGAGGTGTCAAATTGCGCAGAAGATAACTGTGAATCGAATTAATTAATTATTGTTTTGGATACTATTTCATGTTCCGATAAATCTGACCATTTGTAAGTGTTTAGATACTTTATTGGCGCAGTTTATGTTAGGGTGGGAATTGCATTTTGTATTACAGGACCCATTCAATCTAACTCGTATGAAAATAAGTTTCAAAAGTCATTAGACAACAACGTTACATGGCAACCAAAAAAGGTCTATATAAACACAGGATCGCCACTCCATAATCATTGTTGTGAAAGTGAAACGTCAAATGTATGTTTAAACAGGGATAAGATATGATGCAGCTTTTGCATAACCCTCTACTTATAGGATATGAATGTAATTACAAATAGCGTGCGTTTACCATCACCAATAAACACTGCATCCCAAGAGTATGCTTGACGATTGCAAACAGTTCGATAGTCTAAGCGATAATACCCTTATGACGCAAGAGGGAGCTGAAGGATGTATTACTTAATCCCCTCCTTATAGCGTTAACATAACTACTGGATTATAGTATTTCTTTATTTATCTAAGACACACATTGACTTAGTCATATCAAGGCATACCGTATTATTCCTTGTACATGTAGCTATACTGTGCAGTATCAATATTGCGTAACAAATGCCACCTAAGTTTCATATTATCCACCAATAAAACGACTTCGAAACTTTTATCTTCAAAGTTTTTCTGCCAAAATATGTCAAATGTTTGAATCTAAACCAAAAGTACCATGCTGGGTCAATTCATCAACCACATTTTCATTGTATCCTACCTCTTGGATTCAAAGAACGACTCAATTCGAAAATACACATTTAATATCAACTGCGAAATAAATACGCTCCAGAATAACACGTGCACTTAGTCTTTTACGATGGGAATAAAGTAATTTTTGAATCAAGTAACGTACAGAATAAATACTCATGGGGATTAAGCTGAGGCAAACTTTGTCAAGCTCGAAAAGACCAGCATCATCAATTGCATAGATATTTGTTTTACTCCGGCTCCGACCGTACTAATTTCGCAGCTTCGCCTTGATGACGCAACTCAACTTGAGACTCGGTCAGTCAATGATTCGACTCTACACTAGCCATGAGTAGTATAAGTATGAAGGTCCTTCACATTGCGTTATCAACCAAGTATCGACCTATACTGTAATTGTATATTCGTACCAGTATAGAGCGATACGGGCAACTTTATATTCCAGTATTGAACGATAATGATATGCCAGTATCTGAGACCTAAACTACATTTTTACAACTTCTTAAACATAGTATGGTATTTTTATAGACTCATCTCTCTTAGATGGAAACAATTGACTTACTTTTGTTGTCTATTACAATCATTCGGTCCTACTCAATGTATCCTCGCTCGCAGATGTGTATCAGTGACATGTGTATTAAATAAAGGAGCAGATCAGGTTCCGACATTGTAGCAGTCATAGCTATGTAACCAAATAGCGTACCATCTGGGAATAAAATGAAGGAAATACTCCATAGGATGCTGATACTGTAATTTTAGAATCTGAATTCTCTAGGAATAAACTCCAAAACGAAGTAAATTATCCATAGTCATGATAGTATGCTGATGCTTTAATTTTAGCATCTGAATCTTCCTTTCGTTTGCCATTAATATGACATCTTTCCTATCCCTGGGTAAATTTAGATCAATATTTTCAGGCATTTACACCAGCTGTGATTGCTGATGGACAGTTCATGTATCATTGTAAGACAAAAAGCAACGGAAGAGCCACAATAGAGCAGCGCGAATTCGGACGTAATAAAAGAAAGCAATAATTTGCACACACACACCCCCACACACAAAATGGTCTGTAAATTGCCACTTTTTGCGCACATTTTAACCTTCAAGAGGTTGGATTTCAATGCATTCCTCTTTTTGATTTTCCGAGTTGCCAACATTCCGCTGCGGAATCCTTCTGAGGACGTGTTACAACCAAAAAGTTCAGGAAGCTGATAGTTAAACCTATTAAAAGTTACAGATTTTGGCAAATCGTATCAATCTCCGTCTGGTGTTGTCATGTTTCGTTCCCTTTATTACCATTACACAGAGTATACTTATAACAATAAATAGGACTTGTACTCAACATACTCAACATACAGGGTGAGTCCAAAAAAAAGTTTACCCTAAAAAATCTAAAAAAATATTTCTGACCACAAAATCAAGGCAAACAAAACTTTAAATGATTGCGCCATTTCTTTGCTACCATCTGGAATTAAATCACGCTATTTGATGAAACCGTTAAGTAAATATGACTATTTCTGTACAGGAGCTGTTTTTTCACCAAAACACGGTTTTTAATTTCAAGCTTAACGAGCTTAATAATGTTTACTAGGATTATGATGTAAAGCATTACACATCTTGTTTATTAAAAGAATTAAGTAGACAATAGACTTGTTCAAAATTGTCTCCTAATAGATTAAAACAATAGAGAGCTTTAAGGCCTATTTATGACACAATTACCACACTTTAATCATTTCATAACAAAGGAATTGATCCTTTCGCTGTCGGTATTGAAATTTTTTATTGGTCGTATCTTATGAAATATAATGGTCAAGATCTGGAAGCGTGTTCGGACGTTAAATTGGTCATTTTTATTCAAAACAGCGTAAAATAAGTTTCCCTCAACCAATCTAAACCAGATAAAATTCATATTAAAGCTAATTGATTTGTCTTTATACCGTAGTACATTGTTTTGAAAACAAACGAAAACTTTTTTCTAAAAATATCGCTGAAGTTGAGTAAACTTTTTTTTGACTCACCCTGTACATGTGGTAATACTGTATCATACCCTAATATGTTATGGTGGGAATTGCATTTTGTATAACAGATCCAATTCAATCTAAGTCGTATGAAAATAAGTTCCCGGTTTCAAAATTCAGAAAAGGTCTATATAAACACAGGATCGCCACTCCATAATTATTGTTGTGAAAGTGAAACGTTAAATGTATGTTTTAACAGGGATAAGATATGATGTAGCTTTTGCATAACCCTGTACTTTTAGGATATGAATGTAATTACAAATAGCGTGCGTTTACCATCACCAATGAACACTGCGTCCCGAGAGTATGCTTAACGATTGCAAACAGTTCTATAGTCTAAGCGATAATACACTTATGACGCTGAAAGATGTATTACTTAATCCCCTAGTTATAGCGTTAATATAACTTTGTTAATTCATACGATAAGGCGAAGAAAACAATGCGATTTATTCCATATTTGTTCGCCTTATCGAAATATAATAATAATAATAATAACACTAATTATAATAAAAATAAATAAATATTCTTCTACCTTGAGTTACAGAATCGGGTTTCTTGACTACAGGATTATAGTATTTATTTATTTATCTAGGACACACATTAACTTGGTTATATCAAGGCATACCGTATTATTCCTTGTACATTGTATGCAGTATCATTGAATAGATTCATCAGGATCGGTAGACATGAATGAATAAGATAAGGTTCTTATACTGATCAAAATAGTATACTCACAACTGTGGACGTTTCGGCAATACTGTTGCCTTTCTCAACATTTAAGATTGTGGTGAGTTATTTTACTATCACCGACGATAGAGGGAGTTTTCTCATGCAGTATGCAGTATGCAGTATCAATATTGCTTATGAATATTGCTTAACGAATGCCACCTTAGTTTCATATTATCCACTAATAAAACGACTTCGAAACGTTTATCTTCAATGTTTTTCTGCCAAAATATGTCGAATGTTTGAATCTTAGCCAAAAGTACCATGCTGGGTCAATTCATCTACTCCATTTTCATTGTATCCTACCTCTTGGATTCAAAGAACGACTCAATTCGAAAATACACATTCAATACCAACTGCGAAATAAATACGCACGCTGGTCTCCAGAATAACACGTGCACTTAGTCTTTTACGATGGGAATAAAATATATTTTGAATCAAGTAACGTACAGAATAAATACTCATGGGGATTTTAAGCTGAGGCAAACTTTGTCAAACTCGAAAAGACCAACCGTAGTAATTTCGTAGCTTCGCAATGACGCAACTCAACTTGAGACTCGGTCAGTCAATGATTCGACTCTACACTAGCCATGAGTAGTATAAGTATAGTGATAACGCAATGTGAAGGACCATCAGGGTCGGTAAATCTCTTAACCTTGTGTACAAGTATAAGGAGTTTGTGCTACGTGGTATTTAGACACATCCACTTAGTTGGTTTATGCAGCTTTATTGACCACTGCCCCAATTGCTTTCACGTAATACAGCACTCTGAGGCAGGTGGCGCTTTATAGCCTCGAGTAAACGCTTACTTATTATAAGCTCCTGTGACCTACTCTTTAAGCGTGTCTCTTATTTACATCCCATACCAAACGCCTACTGACATTTTACTTGAGACCAAAGACAGATCTTGTTTACGGCTAGATTGACCGATGGCAAACACAATACGTATACTACTTTGATAAGGTAGAATGGATTAAACACACTTAATTGCAGGTGCTTACACTTTACGTCTGAGGTCGATTAGTTAAAGCGTCATCGGTTGATAGAGAATATAGTCATTATTTTTCAAATAGAGCACAGCAAGTTTAGACGTTTTAAGAGCATTATAGTTACCGAAATCCATCAAAGTTGCATTTTCCTACATCATAGGGGTCAATGAAACGTCTTTGCCAAAGCCGTGATTACAGCTTTACGGATATTAGTTAATTCCGCCAAAGTATCCCCAACCCATGTTATTTCGGTCAATTTTTGTCCATAGGGAAGACTTGAAAAACACAAAATACCTATAGGGGCCTACACTTCAGGCAAATACACGCCACTACAGGGGCATACACGTGTACGTCTTTAAGTATACAAACCATAATTTCTCCTGATACAGCTTGAAAGAATTGATTTACTCTCTATTGGTTCCTCGAACAGTAGTTAGTAGTACATGAAACACGGTTAATCGCTAGATTTATGTTTAAGAACATGATAAATGACAAGCAACCGTTAAATGAACGGGTGTCTTATTAGAGGGTACATCGTATATACGAGGGTCATTCAATAGGTTCTACCTCCTCCCTCATAACATCGCTAATATTAATGTCAACCTCATGACATTTGTCATGATTATAGCTCTGAATCATAGCTACAAACGTGTAGTAAATGATAGTTGATATCTGTTTTACTTTTGTTATGACGCGGTCAAAGCCAGAGAGAGATTTTGGACAACGGACACAGAAAATTACCTTAAAAATATACACATGTTTTCGGGTGGTTTTTTTCGTAATGTATGGTTAGATATAAGAGCATGATTTAAATACTGAAAATGGAAATAAATGAATGATATCTGAATATATTACAGTATTATCATGTTTAGATAAGATTGTAAACAATATTAACTCTGGTAGGCTTGCAAATAGTGTACTATCAACTCAAATGTATTGCTATGCCTTTGGCATACCAGAATACTGCCATTAGTCAAATTTTCGTTGTTACAACTTAGCCACAATGATGCCTCGAATGTTAAATCTTTACCATAATAGTCACTTTATGAGTTTTACTTATGTGCAACCTTCAGAATAGTCACTCAGGTAGTCAATGATAGAAAATTATCGCTTTGACAGACTTTAAATCCCTCCATTTAGTTCGATATATTGAAGATCGCTTAGTTATCATGCAAGTCAAATATGACTTTTACAGGGTTCTCTAGGGGAGGGGTAAGCTGAATGGTTGTCCTGACCTGGATCTGGCTAATCAGAGGGCATATTTTCCCAAACCAATCTGTCAACTTTATTGTTTATAGTCTGTTAAGGAGATATCTGACATTTAGAACGGTTATAATTGACCGATAGGTATGTTTTGCCTCTTACAATAGGCCAATAGGAAAGCACTTCGCAGATATTTTGCTGTTTTTCATCCGTTTCCGTCACACTAAATCGAGGTTTGGTTCTCACTGCATGTCCGGAAAAGTACAATCAGTACTCAGATCAATTTACATTTGATTTGTAGCTGAGGTTCCAAGCTACAATCGTGTGATATTTGATAAGACTGGCTCATATAATAATAAAGTTATGAGGTAGGAGGTAGAACTTATTGAATGACCCTCGTATATCACATACGGTTTGTACTTTATGTAGGCAAACCATTTATAAAGGGTCTCCTGAACTCTCTCACGTTTCATTTCCATCTAGTATTTATGTTACTCAGAACCTTCCCGGCCTTTCTTGCCGCAGGTCTATCATCCGTATTTAACCCAGAATTGACAGATTAACCTAAATGGCAATGAGGTGATATGGGTCCATGACCTCTCGTTACTTAGTAAATCTCCTACATTGCTCCCTAACAATGAAAACATTGTCTGTGAATAGGCATGCTAGGACCCTCACTAAACCAAATACATGCACATTCGTGTTCAGCCATGTATAATTGACTAACATCGGAAGGAATATGTTGATATTCCCAAACATTTGACACGATCATCCATGAAATGAGGTTAAGAACTTCATTTGATGGATATAATCCGACAAAGTGCGTCAGTATATGTCATTTGAGAACCTGTACGAAGTATTCCTCTCTAAAAGTGTACATCAACAAAGCTCCCTCGTGGTATTTTCGAAACGGTTTTGTTTAAAGATCTTGTCGTGGTTAATGTTGATACCGCGGTGACTATAACATATCCAATCCATTTTAGCCTGTAGAGTAAAAGTGATATTAACGTCATGTCGGTTTTCCCCATGGTCAACCAGGGGACAAGTGAGTTACTTGTAGCCAAAATAAGAAATTAGTACCACGTCTTCATAATCGCACGATATAGATCACACAACCGGCGAGGTTTGATCAATTTAACGCCTCGGTATTTGATTAAAAGCTTGGATCAAATCAATATGTGACCCAGATATAAATTTGAAATCTCGTTCACAAATAACCTCAAGAAAATAACGTCATCCACTGTTCTTCAGCCCAATACTAATAGATTTGTATCTAACGAAAAGTGCATATTACGATGAAAAGAATGAATTGATTCTGATGATCTTGTATTACCTAGTTCTCTTACAATCGACTAAGTGGATATGAATAAGGTTACCGATGGTTATTCCTCTGTAAATAGCTGCCATGTATAAAATACAACACAATAAACACAACGTTGGGCTCAAGGGTAACAGTGACCTTTCTTTTCGACTTTATCGGTGACGCCAAAGAAACGATCTGCAGCAACCTTAGAAAATTTAACGGATATAAATGCAACATATGTCCGTCATAATAATAGCAATATTGGTAAATAAGATTTGTATCTAACAAACAGTATACATTACGATGAAAAGAAAGAATTGATTCTTAAATTTTTGTATTGCCACTGGTTACAGATTTTGACGTACGAGTGCTCTTAAAATCGACGTAATGGGTATACAAAAGTTCGGCATTGAACAGCTCCCCTATGGATAATCTAAACCCGCACATTGCCAGTGTAATAGTATACAAATATTGACTGCAATGAGGGGCATGGTCCAAATTATAGTACCGCTTTGATCTCGAATCCAGACCCGTCGTTCCCCAAATGAAAGCAGTCAATATTTGATTTGAAAAAGTGTACTTTCCCAAATACTGGGATACCAATATCACACGATTCTGACACATGGAACTTGCCAGTATTACTAGATTCTGGAACAGTTTTATTGTTCCAGAATCGTCCATTACTGGAACACCAATATTGGCACATATATATATATATTGTTATATGTACCAGTATCGTCCGATACTGGAACAATAACTTTGTACCAGTATCGAACGATACTTTGTGTTCCAGTATCGGACGATACTAGCACAGTCCGGAATCTTGGACCTAAAGTACACTTTTTCCTATGTACTTTTCATTTGTTTAAATGAAATTAAGAACATGTGTGTAAAGGTGAGGGTCAAGACATATTGCGAGCAAAAATATCACGCGAATCAAGCCCGTTTTTGCGCCCATCCTCGTTTTGAGGACAAACCAAAACGGTATGTTAACAATTGAGATTAGCCTGTCGACACGATATCCTTTATTTTCTAGTTTATATATTTTCTGTGCCATATTACCCTGCAAACATGTGAGGCAAATATAGCGTTCCTGCCCACAAGTTGCTCATTGCGGGAAGCATTGTTTCCCTGACTGTACCAATCCCATAGCATCGGCGTGACCGTATCGTAACCGTGACAGCTTATGGTAATTAGCCATGATATCGCTAACATAATATACCGTAGAAATTCGCATACAAGCCTATAGTCTAATCCTGATGTATAGGAAAACCATATCAGCGCCCTCTTTAATTGAAACTGATATGTCGATAAATCAATAAGTTAGTATTATCCAAAAGTATAAGTAATATAACTATCTTCATTATGGTTATACGAATAGCTCGATCGGCAAGGCGTCAGATTTAGAATCGAATGGTTCGAGAGGTTCGTTGTTCGAATTTCAATTGCACCCTAGTGATATAGAAAATATTTCAAACTTGACTGTAGAATTATTACTCAGTTATACTAATGTGTTGGTCTGTTCAAGCGATGACTAACTACAATCTATTGTTTAAACATTAACCAAGGCAACCCCGGAGCCTTTCTTTTTTTAGGGTTATAGCAAATTTCTGTAACATTTGGCGATAAAGCGATGGAATTTAGTTGAAAAATACAAATACAAATAATGGCAGTAGAGTTGCAAAATATTTGTAAAAGAACATATTTTATGATTTTTTAAAAGAAAAGTTGTAATTGTTCACAAAATAAACTTGAATGTTTCCTTCAGCATAATTTAAAGGCAAATTCTGATGATGCATACACGTAGGTAAATCAAGTTAGTCAAGAAATGAAAGTAAGGATGCAAACCACTATAATAATTCAGGTCTCACAATAAGGTAGTAACTTTATTGTATTAAGATTAGCTTCAAAGACAATTGAACCCCGTGCATTAGTTGGTTGACCAGACACCCACTTACGAATTACGAAAATGCTATCCATAGCATAAAATCTCGAGAAGTCGAACATTATTTTTGAAAGGAATTGGTTCTTCGATCTGCGCTATTTTATCACGTTGGTCGATATTTACTTCTTCAACAAAATGTGAATGAATAGTAGACATGCGTGAAGCGCTGATTGATTTTTAAGCTCAATGGTCAGGCATATGGGCTATTTTGAAATCAGTAATGCAATTAAACATATTAAAGGAAAATGCTGATTGACAGAGTTGTTCTCCGGTTTGTTACGATTAAGCAGTACAAGCTTACAGGGTGGTCCAAAAAAAACTATACCCAACTTTGGAGGCCATTTTCTCCTAGATGATAAAATATTTTAGTAATTTGGTTTGCATATTATTAAAGCATATATCGTTGAGCATTATTGGTGAAAATAGGGAAGATATTACATTAATATTTTTTGAGATATTGCTATTTTTAGCGAGTATGTGTAAAAATGGCTTTTCCACGGGAGCTGTCAATGCATCAACATGTTTGAATATGATATGACACAATAATGTAATGAAGATATTGCATTAATATTAAAAGTATTATTTATCCATTATTTATCCATTTTAGTGTAAATAAAAGCTCTCGCAAAAACATTTGTCAAAGGACTATCGCGTCATTACATTATTGTGTCATATCATATTCAAACAAGTTGATGCATTGACAGCTCCCGTGGAAAAGCCATTTTTACACATACTCGCTAAAAATAGCAATATCTCAAAAAATATTAATGTAATATCTTCCCTATTTTCACCAATAATGCTCAACGATATATGCTTTAATAATATGCAAACCAAATTACTAAAATATTTTATCATCTAGGAGAAAATGGCCTCCAAAGTTGGGTATAGTTTTTTTTGGACCACCCTGTACAACTAAAACAAAGGATGCAATCGTTGAATAATGGTCACTAAAATTGAAGGTTGTATAATCACTAGCTTTTGCTTTCATACAGTACAAATCAACCAAGCCAAGTGTTTTGAGCTGATTTGAGTGAACATATATTTGTTAATGACGTCACTATAGCGTCACATGTGAGACGGGAGATGTGTTTACTTATATTAGTATTAATGGACAAAGGAGACCCAGACATGTCCTTAAGTACCAAACACATAAGACTGAAGTATGTAACAATGAAAATCTAAGGAGTCCTTCATGTTACAAATACCAGTCTAGGAAATGGATAAACTAAAACATACAGGGTGTCCCAAAAAAATGTTAACACTCCGAGCACATAAGATATCTTAAAAGGACAGGAACACATGGGTATAATCTTGATGTATTATGAAAGCTGAGTAAATAAGCTTTCATTTGCATTTTATTGCGTTCCAATTGGTTATTTAGAACGGGAGATATGCTTCAGCAATGCTGAGGAAGCAAAATCGGCTTGGTCCAATCCTCTCAGTATGAAAGTAAAGCTTTTAAAATGCACGAAGCAAGAAGCAACATGATTAAATCACACACACACATCAGTTAATCTCTTCTTTGTTCTTTTCAACGCATTCTTTCGATTCTTTTCAAGCTTAATAAACATTAATAAATATATTCCACATAAATTATATAGGTATTTTGTCATGAGTTCAAGTTCTATTACTCTTTTTCCATGTGCAATGGGTAGCTGTCAGTAAAGCAGTCTTTAATATTGAAATTGAAATATTTCATGTTATTTGTTGAAATGGTCCATCCAATTAAATAAATTAACTAATATTGCACTGAAATAAAACTAGTATTGCACTGAAATTAACCATAAATGTATTTTTAAGCTTAAAAAGAATCGAAAGAATGCGCTGAAAAGAACAAAGAAGAGATTAACTGATGTGTGTGTGTGACTTAATCATGTTGCTTCTTGCTTCAGGCATTTTAAAAGCTTTACTTTCATACTGAGAGGATTGGACCAAGCCGATTTTGCTTCCTCATGTTTGCTGAAGCATATCTCCCGTTCTAAATAACCAATTGGAACGCAATAAAATGCAAATGAAAGCTTATTTACTCAGCTTTCATAAAACATCAAGATTAGACCCGTGTGTTCCTGTCCTTTTAAGATATCTTATGTGCCCGGAGTGTTAACATTTTTTTGGGACACCCTGTATGCTGAATAAGTGTTGTACAGTCAGATATACGGAGAAAGTTTCCGGGGTGTGAACCCCACACTGAACAACAAGTATGGGAATATTATGAGGGGAACACAAGTAATGGAAAGAAAAGGGGATACGGCAAAAGTATTTATATTCGAGACAGCCTAACATCTGTTTGACTCGGAACTAGAACATTATTAGAGGGACGGAAATAAAAATACGCTGACGGAAAGCGAAGTAACATTGATTTTAAAACCCGATTTTAGACCCATTTCAGTGATGTTTAGTGGAAGGTGGGTCGATTAAGAGCGCAACTTAATACATACAAAGTCCAACAATAGCATGAATAGAATACTGCTAATAATCCCGATCGACAATACTCTTCAATGACTGACAGCTTGTATAAATGACGTAATGCATTCAGCGCTATACATGGTCGCCTTCTCTTAGTCAAGTGTCCAGTAAATTTACTCGATTAAATTGTCTCCATACCTGACTGTGGATAACGTAGTGAATGACTATTATTAGGAATCCAGTAGCCTCAAAAAAAGTATTAGTTTAGTGACCACAAACCCTCTTGCGAATTACGATGCTTTACATAGCACAAAAACTCGACTCCATTAAATTTGTAATTTGTTAGGACATTTTGTAAGGGGGTGAAAAGTTGCACTGTCGAGAGAAGTATTTTGAACAAAAAAAGGTACGTCTTCGATCAGCGCTATTTTATCACGTTGGTCGATGTTTACTTCTTGAAGAAAATGTGAATGAAATGGAGACATGCGTGAAGCGCTGATTGATTTTGAGGCTCAATGATCAGGCATGTCGGCTATTCTGAAACTTTTAATGAAATTAAAGGAAACACTGATAGACAGACATGTTCTTTAGTTTGTTACAATTAAGCCGTACAAGCTTGGCGTTGAAGGGTTTAAACGTTGAACAATATACCGAATTACGTAATAGTGGATTTGTCTCTCTTTTTTACACTTTTTAATAACACTTCCAGGATGTTTTTATGTATTAAACAAATGCATTTATGTTCGATAATCATAGTCCTCGGAAAACGTTCACACATATCAAATCCTACAATTTTAAAGCCCCAAACATGGCGATAGCATTTTTTTTAATTTTCAGAATAAACCTTTGTTTGCACATGAAGAGGGAATAAATTGTTGAAATATATGAACATTTAATGGCAGTACCAGTTAATCTCTTAGCGTCGGTCTTGGTCAAACTTACTTATCGTTACTGATGTAAAAGGTATTTGGTTGAAGATAACACAAATGCTGAAGTCCGTTGCTATAGCAACGGCCCAAGTTGTGTTGTTTTGTTGTTGCATTTTTTCGAAAGTGAACAGAGCACGTCGTTGCATTAATATACAATTTGGTATTTAAAAATCAATTATATCATAAACAAGCCCAATCTATGGTCTATCTACTAACAAAGTATTGTTTCCATCAAATATTTTCAAATATCGATTTCGGACTAGGCAGAACAATTACATTTTTAAACGATTTTGGCGAAACGAAAATTGAACTTCCTTGCTCACTTTTTTATTATGGTTGCGGGTAGAACATACCTTACCCACTCCCTCTCAAAATATCTAGGATATGGCATGTTCATGATATAATTGGAATCTTAATTTCATCCGAATTTTCAAAATGCATTTTGTTGACCTTCAACCAAAGGTCTTCAACTTCACAAGCCGTTGTTTTTGTGGGTGTGTCCAGCTATATTTAAAAGATACATAAAAATGTCCCAAGCATGCTTTATGAGTTTTTGACTATAACTAACGACCAGAAATAATTTTTAAAAAATTGACCACGTAAAAAAGGATGGTATAAGATATCTGAGATTAGTCAAGTCAAGTCGCCCCCTTCAATCATAGCGGATAGATATGCTGAGAACATCGCAATGACTTATAAAGTACCCAAACCTGGGAAGCTAGGTAGGCCTATATCCTTTTCACACCTATTAGTTGTTTTTTGTTGGTTTCTTATCTTTGGGTATATTTTACCTCAACTGTGGCATGAGATATAGTTCCGTGTAGTAAGTCGTAAGATTAATACTCCGAGGGATGTGTAAACTTGAAGAAATTACATTCCTTCAAATTATAGTCCGGTAGAATAATTATAGTTCTTAGTTTTAGACATCCCCCGGACTATCAATCCTAGGACTATAAGTACAGGGGACTATATCACCTGCCATACCGGTAAGCTAACAATACTACTGATGAAGCTGTTCCATGTGCCTAAGGTATAGTGTCTTGTGCGAAATAGGTCACAATTAGAAGGTCAGACCAATGATTCATTGATTTAAAAATCATAGTTAACAGGGCAATTGGAAGTAAATCAATGCACTCTTTAATAAGAATTGAACTGCCGTGTTTACTAGCAAAAGAAATACCTTATAACAATCTGATTCTTTAATCACGAGAATTGAACGCCTTATGAATTCCACGTGTCAAGTAAGGCTTTTGATTAAAAGATATAGCCTATTCATATCAAAGCTTGAACTCATCACCCATTACCATTCCTTCTCACGCTTTTAGGAGATGCAATTACTGTGTACATTAAAAAGTCCAATGAATAGTATTGATGGAGTACCTAAATATGACCTGTTCACTTACCTCTTTACCCGGGAATAGGAGTAATAGGGCTGTACAGGCAAGGATGTCTTTCCTAACAATTTCAATTGTTTAATAAAAAATGTCATCGACACTGGCACTTTTGATCGCCGCGAATTTTAAAATTTGCATATTGAGACATGGGAGTATGTAGTCGTTTTTGTCATAAGTATCATGACAGGTATCTCAATTTGGGCCCGATAATTATGTTTCTAACATTATAATGCTTACAGTTGTGCCAGCTGGACGCCTCCTCTAAGGGGATGGATCCTCTGCACAGGCTCCGTAACTCCTGCTGTAACTCCTGCATTATTCATTTAATCTATATAAAAGTATACATTTTCTTGAAGAAAAGGGTTCAATGAATCCAACATGAAATTGACCATTTTGAAAAAAATATATAAAAAAACAGAGTTTTTGACCCATTTTAGGTTCTGCAAAGATAACTCAAAATATATTTTGTCAAATATTTTCGTAAATTTTAATCATAATTTTAATAAAGTCTCTAGTTGTTTATATGTTTTTAATAGCTGATATTTTTTTTGAATTATTGACCAAAAAGTGCCAAAAATTTGATTTTCATGATTTTGGAGGTTAAAAAAAAAATCACATTTTTGCATTACGGCGATCTTCTATTTGGCTATATATCATTTGGCTAGTCTAGTCTAAACACGCTTGAGGGCGTTTTATTTTGGTAAGTTAAAATGATCCATGTTGCTCAGTCTAGTGTAATCGTGCAAGAAAGATGGGTGGTTACCACCCCCCCCCCCCCCCCCACCCTCTAAGACAGTGACCTAGGTGATCGCTTTTACATTCCTTGCGCTCATTTTGACGGGGGTAAATGAGGATACCACCTTACCCGGGAATAGGGTAAGCCTTTGAAGTCCGAGGATAGGGGGGTGTTTGCCACAAATTTTAAAAATCGCCATTTTGACAAATGTTTTAATTGTATGGTCATGAAACAACATTTCCCTCACTTTATAAGCAAAACACCGGGTGAAATTCCGATATTTCATTGTATAGACGAATACAACAGGATTTTGAGGTCGGCCATGTTTCGTGACGTCATTGTGACGTCATGCTTGCGATGTTTGTACTTGTTTTGGTATGAATGGAAAGAGGAGACCTGTAGCTATACCATGGTACCAAAATAAGCATACTGTGCAACTCGGTTTGGATTTCTTTTAGGGGGAGGGGTAACTCCCCCCCCCCCCCACCCCTTAGATAAAAACGTCTGAGGAGGACGAGGGTTAACGCGTGTGGTTAGCACATGATTGACTTGATTTGGGCTTGAAGTCAGTAATTTTGATGACCCGACTTGACTCAAGTCACTAATAAGAGCAATAACTTGACTTGTCTTGTGACTTGAAAATCAAATTACCTGACTTGACTTGGGCCAAAGCACCTGAACAAAGCAAATCATTACATGAAGCAAATAGTATCACGTTCAATCAGATTAGGGTCTGTGGCTCAGTACGACTTGGTATGACTTGAACAAAATTAGAGACTTGACTTGACTTGACTTAAGCTAACCAGAGACTTCACTTGACTTGTTTAGACTTATTGCATGGACTTGTCGTGACTTGACATGACCAATATTTAGAAACATTGAACTTGACCCAAGTCACCTCAGTCAGTGACTTGACTTAAGTTGTGACACGAGGTCACTGCACTGTATTATAGCAATGTATATTCTTATGCTTTCGTCAGAAACATTAATTAATTATAATATTATCCAATCCTCTCCAGTGACTTTCCATAAACAGGAAATGTGTCCAATGCGATTATCTTTTAATCGGCCTTTTCATAATTCGCCACAAGCTAGAGTGTCATATCTAAACACCTCATGGCATTCACCTTCACCTTTTATACTTCCTTCACCTTTATGCCTTGTATACTGTGCTCAACAAAGGTTAACCCTCTTTGTTCGGGAGCGAATAGCTTTCAAAATCAAATGCATATTTTATAAATGTTCTATCGGAATAGTATCTCGTCAGCTGAGTTTTGTAAAGATATAAAAGGGCTGAAATTCCTAGCTTGGAGTTGAATTGAATTGTCTTACGTTGTATTTTGAAATATTCATAACTCAATCTTTGTGATCGTGTCTGAATTAAACGATGTGTCGAAATATGTTATGTACTGTCATATGATTACTGATCTTTGCGATTTTAAAAAAAGGAAGCAACCTTTTTCAGCGATGTATACTTCCACACACGTTTAATCGAAACCTCATTAGGGCGACCTAGTATACGGTTAGATGTTTAACTTGGCCTTGATTTCTTAATCTATCATGGTTTAATAAACTTCTTAAAATAAACGGACTTGGAGACTCATCACTCTTCGATGGACAAAATGGACTTATTTTTGTTGTCTATTCCAAGTGAATAATCCATAGGATGCTGATACTGTCATATTAGCATCTCAATCTTCCTTTTCTCTTGACCTTATGACCTTTTTCCTATCCCTGGGTAAATTTATCAACATTTTGAAGCAGATAAACCAGATTTTTATTGCTTATGAGAAGTTCATATATCAGTGTAAGATGAAAGGCAACGGAAGAACCACAGTAGTTCAGCAAGGATTTGGTTGTAATAAAAGAAGACAATTGGACGACAGACATGTGCGCACAATTTTGAGATATCTTTATATATACAAATTGCTTAGTAAATTGCTACTTTGCGCACATTTTAATCTTCGAGAGATTGGAATTAAAATCTTTTCTCTTGTTGATTTGCCGACTGATCCTATGTTGCCAACATCCCGCTGCGGAATCCTTCGGTTGACGTGTTACGGCTTTTCTTTAAAACCTCGGGAGGACGGCAGTTAAACCTGTAAGGTCACGCGTAATGAACTCGCCTCCCAATAGGGTGGTGCTGTTACATTTTTCAGTTTCATGCTGTCATTTTCCTCAAATATTTTTAAAAACCACAAAAGCTATCTCAACAAATTTGGTATCATTTTAAAGCCCTAATAACAAGCTATCTGCCTGCAAAATGGCCATTGGTATAGCTAATACAGAAATAGAGATACAGCTGTTTGATGTTTGGGGACCAGGGGTGGTGCTGGAAGGGGTGCCGCCGGAAGGGGTGCCGCCTGTACAAACTCAATGGGGAAAATCCCATGCTTTGTTCTTTTTACAATAACTAGTCATCCCCTAATGTTACAAACACCATTTTGGTCCCATTTTGAAAGATATTTAGTAGTCTTTAAGTATGTGGTTCAACAGACTTGTCAACTATTTGTAACAACTAATTAATTATGGATAAGACTACACTACGCTACACAGTCAACATGAATAATCAGCCTCAATTTACCGGATTTATAAAAATGACTATAACAGAAAAAGTTGTCAACCTATGATAGCAAAAGTATACATTTTTGGAAAGCTTGTAACTAGAGGAATTCAGAAATGCAGTTTATTTCAGGAAAGGGTTCATCCTAAAACAAATATTTCTGAAAATTCTAAAAATATATAAAATAAAAATTGGAGATATTCACTAGCCGGTATAATTACCATACCGACGATATATCATCTAATGGGTAATTTCATGATAGGGTAGGTATAAAAAATATATGGATCTAAAATTTAAAATTTAAAAAATCTGAAATGTTTCCGAACATTTCCGATCATACCATATTAGATCTTGGTCGTACTATAATTTTAATGGCATATTTGGTTTTCTCATGCAATTTCCCTTCAGAAAATGTATACTTTTACTACCTCAGGGGGGGTATGTATACAAGCAAATATAAATGTGTAAAGTTAAAATCATGTCGCGAAAGCCAAAATCCGTGTGTAACGCGAAAGGAGGCGATCTTAAAACACATGACCATAAACATTACAGATTTGGTCATGGTCTGGTGGTGTCATAGTTTCAGTTTAGAGAATAAAAAGATAAACCTTATAATATAGCAATAAACATGACTTGTACTCAACATACTTGATAAATGTGTTACTAAATCATACCCTTACATGTAGCTGTTAGCATGGTTAGGGTGATAAATTCATTTTGTAGTACAGGGGCAATTCGTATAAATTAGGTACCTTGTTTCAAAATTTAGTAAACAACAACGTTACATAGCAACCAGAAAATGGTCTATATAAACATTGGATCGCCAATCCATAATTTTTTGAAAATGAAACATTAAATGTAAGTTGAAAACGGGAATAAGATTTGATGTAGCTTTTGCATAACCATGTACTTATTTTCCAGCTCCATTCTGCAATGGGTTGGAATGTAATTGCCAATAGCGTGCGTTTACCATCAACAATAAACACTGCGTCCCAGGAGTATGCTTAACCGATAATACACTTATGACGCAAGAGGAACCGGAGGGAAGTCTTACTTAATCATCCCCTCCTTATAGCGTTAGTATGGTTATCATCCATGTACAGGGTGAGTCAGAAAGAACGGGCACCGTTTTTAGCGAAAGTGCCACAGAAATGTAATTCGAACATTACGTCATAATGTTCCAACAAATTTATAGTAGAACTCGGAATGCTAAAGCCAATCCACGGAATAGCAATAGCACATACATTATGTATTGTACTTTTCTCTTTGTATTTAAGCGCTTTGAGAACTTGTTGTATATAAGTATTTTGTATTATTATTATTATACACAATCTTAGCATGGCTGGACATTAATAGAAATGTGGAATTGTGAGTAATAAAGCCTGAATTCAAGAAAGAAAAGTGAAAAGAATACAGAGAGGCGCAGCACGCTTTGTAGCTGGCGACTTCCGTCGGATCAGCTCCGTTTCTGACATGCTTAATACTCTTAAATGGCCTACTCTACAAGACAGACGACTCCAAAGCCGGCTTGTGATGATGTATAAGATTTGTTACGACTTGGTCGACATTGATTGGAAGCAGCATCTCACTCCCCACTCATCTTCCACCAGAGGTCACAACTCACGGTTCTTCGTTCCTCACACCCTCTCTTCAGTGTACATCAGCTCGTTCTTCCCTCGAACCATCAGAGATTGGAATATCCTCCCTAAAGATCCAGCTGCGTACCCTTCCCTTGATGCCTTCAAGTCTGCATTGAGGAAACCACTGAAGTAGCCTGTGTCTACCAGTTTTTACTTGCACATTGTATATATTCTACACCTTTCGCATCTGGTCGTCGATGTGACGACGCATGCACACACACGCAGTGCGTCATTCTTCGTTTACATGAAGTCTGCACTTTATAGGGAGAAAGAGAAAGAAAGAAAGGTGTAGTGGAATGGAGATGGGCTTTGGTACTGAAGGTCCGTGGTTAAAATCCGGGTGGGGGGGGGGTGACCTTTCGGATGAATTTTCTCCGTCGGAAAAAACCTGTTGCCGTGTGGTGTTATAGAGTTAGGGATTTATAGAGCAATTCAACTTGAGCGTCAGTCAGTCAATGATACGACTTTAAAATAGCCATGAGTAGTAAGTGTAGTGATAACACAATGTGAAGGACCATCAAGGGTCGGCAAATACATTAACCTTGTGTACAACTATAAGGACTTTGTGCTACGTGGTATTTAGAAACATTAACTTAGTTGGTTAAACAAAGCTGCTATGGGCAACCAGCACGCCGATCGAACCGCACTACGCGTATGTGTTTACGCACTGAAGGCGCAGCCGCAGTGTGTGTTGTTTTTGGAATCTTCGTGCCAACGTGTTTATTTCACTCGGGCGTTCCCATCGTGAAATAAATCACGCAGCTGCGCGAACACCGTTGTCGATTGGTGATCCACACACGCTGAAAAATGATTTAATCCCTAATTATTGACCACTGCTCCAATAGTTGTGTTACGCTGTGTAGCGAGCGTAATACAGCACTCTGAGGCATGTGGCTCTTTATAGCCTCGAGTAAAGGCTTACCTATTATAAGCTCTTGTGACCTACTCTTTAAGCGTGTATCTTAGGGACGCACCATTTGATTTCCAGGGGGGGGTAGGAAGTTGGGTCCGGGGTTTTTTTGTTTTTTTTGGCTGCCGTAAGGGGGGAATTTTTTTTTTGCGCCGCCGAAGGCGGCGAATTTTTTTTTTTAATGTATTCATTCATATTGAGTTGGGTGGGGGTAGATTTTTTTTTTTTTTTGTTTACTCATCAGGGGGGGAGTAGTTAGGTAAGTGGGGGTTCTGGATCATCTACCTTATATACCACCTCATCAGTAATTACTACTAATACCCTCGATTTGCTCTCTCTCAGCTTGGATTTTTTTCTTTTTCTTGTATACCAGGTACCCAGTAATTTATAACTATAAATCCAAGCTGAGAGAGAGCAAAGCGAGGGTATTAGTAGTAATTACTGATGAGGTGGTATATAAGGTAGATGATCCAGAACTAACTACTGCAAATACAACAAAGGAAATTTTGAGATTTCTTTTTTGGTATGATTTTTGTAGTTTTAAAATTGGTTAAGGGATTTAAAACTAAATTTATTACATTTTTATGTAAATAAATATTAAATAGGTAAATAATTTTAATTTGAACTTTTTATTTACCTAGTATAGAAACAAAATGTTACGAGATGACTTCAATACTTTTCATAATATTACAATACCAATTGTATTACCGTTTAAGGAAGAAAATGGTATTTTGTATGTAGTATATAAATCGAAGGACTGGGCGGTATCATATATAAGAGGCGGAATAAGTTCATTTTATACAAAGTCTGTGTTAAAGAAAAAAAAGAAATTTGTGGTTGAATTATTACGCGCTTTAAAATTAGAGCCTGAAAAGATAAAAATTGAACCAAAAAAGAAAAAAGAAAAATCAAAACCAATTAGTGATGGGCCTCTTAAAAATATGGTATATAACAGGGAATCAATAGAAAATGAAATTTTAAACGAATTAGCAGATGTAAACCCTATTGATCCTATGTTTAATTCACCAATTTTAGAAGATCTTCCTGCACCTTTAGAACCGTCTAATACTGCTATGTATTTGAAGTTAACCAATACTTTTGGTAAATTTCTTAAAAGTTATGAAATGGTAGTTTTAGAAAATAGAAATGATCCTGTCGCATTTTTAGAAGAAGTTAAGCCAATAACAGCAACACGGATAGCGAGAGAAGCAGCAGAGTTAAATGGAGTAAAATTTAATTTAGTTTTGCAAATATTAATGAGAAAAGACAATCCACAAACAAATATCTCAACATACGCACATCCAAGTTTTTATAGTGAGCAAATACCCGTTTTGAAAAAAGTTGATATAGATGAAGACAATATTAAGCTGAATTTAGTAAACATCGATCTTGCTCAAGCACATGCTAAAATAATAGCAAGTATCGAAAATTACGTTAGCTTGGGATCTGGGTGGGTTGTGGATAGAATTGAAAGATTGTTTTTAAATTTTGCGGAATACTCACCTTTAAGGGGCGGCTCTTATATTCCTTTACCAAAAAAATTAGCAAACAAGAAAGTTATTATTAATGTACAAAACCAAGATGATAATTGTTTGAGGTGGGCATTACGATCAGCGTTATTTCCAATAAAGGATAACTCAAATAGAACTTCAAGTTATCCAACTAATGATGGGTTAAATTTTACAGGTATAGAATTTCCTACTCCATTAACTCAGATTAAAAAAGTAGAAAAACAAAATAACTTGGCAATTAACGTGTATGGATGGGAAAAAGGATGTACTGTAAATTATTATATTAGTAGTCAGCCTTCAGAAATACCTCGCATTTGTTTGATGTTATTAACTGAAAAATTAAAAGATAATGAGGAGGAATTTGAGTGGGGTGAAGACACAAAAGCAAATTTGCATTATACTTGGATTAAAAATTTAAATGGTCTTTTATATGATCAGACTTTGCATAAAGAAAAGAAGTATTTTTGCGATAGATGTCATCACGGATATATTAGAGCAGATTTACTTGAGGAGCATAAACCTGAATGTCGAGGGATCGGAGAAAGGTCTTTTAAAATAGAAATGCCAACGAAAAACAAATCAATTCTAAAGTTTGAAAACTATCGCAAACAGCTTAAAGTACCATGGGTAATATATGCAGACTTAGAAGCACTAGTTACGAAAATAGAAGCTCCAGCGCCTGCAGAAAGAAAGACACGCAAAAAACATCTGTTCACAATGTGTGCGGATTTTCGATTGTAGCTGTTAGATCTGATGGAGTATCTGAGAAGCCTATAGTTTACCGAGGACCTGACGCGATGAGTAAGTTTTTTGAACAGGTTGAAAAATGTGAAAATGATATTATTAAATCGCTAAAATTCCCCCAAAAGATGGATACTTTAACTTCTAAAGAGTGGAGTAAGTATTATAACACTAAACAATGTTGGATATGTGAAGAGGGTGGTTTTGATAATGAAAATAAGAAAGTGTGTTATAATCAAAAGGCTGTCCATAAGCGCTGTCGTCCTGAAGGTAAGTTTGAAGATGTAAATTACGAAATAAATAATAGCTATTTTGAGGCGAAAGAATGTGCAATTTGCTGTAAAAAGTTTTCTCAAAGATATAAAGTACGTGATCATTGTCATATTACAGGGGAATTTAGAGGGGCCGCCCACTCAGATTGTAATTTAAAACTGCGAATTAAACCTTCGAATAGAGAGTTCTTTATCCCTGTAGTATTTCATAATTTACGAGGTTATGATTCTCATCTAATTATGCAAGCTATTAGCGAAACTGAAGGTGTTATTAAGTGTATTCCGAATAACATGGAAAAATATATTTCATTTTCTTTACGACAATTACGATTTATTGACAGCGCACAATTTTTACTAGCTTCATTAGATAATTTGGTTAAGGCAAATCCTGCTGAAGTATTTAAAATAACAAAATTAAATGAGCCAGATCAAGAAAAAAGTAAATTATTGCTCAGAAAAGGAGTTTATCCTTACGAGTACATGGATGATTGGGAGCGTTTTGAAGATAAACAACTACCTCCTATTGAGGATTTTTACAGCAGTTTAACGGATTGTGGAATTAGTCAAGAAGACTATATTTATGCACAAAAAGTTTGGGATACATTCGATTGTAAAAACATGGGAGACTATCATGACTTGTATTTAAAAACTGATACAATGCTGCTTGCGGATGTATTTGAGAAATTTAGAAATACATGCTTAAAACACTATAAACTAGATCCGGCTCACTATTATACAGGTCCAGGGTTATCGTGGGATGCGTTGCTTAAAAAGACAAAAGTTAAACTTGAGTTATTAACAGACTATGACATGTATTTATTTATTGAAAAAGGTATGCGAGGCGGTGTTTCTATGGTAAGTCAGAGATATGCTAAAGCAAACAATGATAAAGTTCCAGATTATGATCCAACTAAACCAACAAGCTACATTCAATATTACGATGCGAATAACTTGTACGGTTGGGCAATGAGTCAATATTTACCAACAGGAGGGTTTGAGTGGGTTACAGATTTATCAAACTGTGATTTTTCAAAGAATGGTGATTTTTCAAAGAATGGTTATATTTTAGAAGTTGATCTTGAATATTTAAAAGAGATGCACAATGAGCATAATGATTATCCTTTAGCACCAGAGCGCATGAAAATAGATAAAACATGGCTATCAGATTATCAAAATAACTTGATTGGAAAAACTAGTCTTAATACAGACAAACTTGTACCGAATTTGCGTAATAAGAAAAAATATGTGTTGCATTACAGAAATTTACAACAGTGCATTGATTTAGGTATGAAATTAACAAAAATACATAGAGTATTACGTTTTAATCATTCACGTTGGATGGAGCCATATATTCAAATGAACACAGAACTTCGAAAACAAGCAACTAGTGATTTCGAGAAGGACTTGTATAAGCTAATGAATAATGCAGTGTTTGGCAAAACAATGGAGAATTTGAGAAAGCGTGTTGATGTTCATTTGGTTCGTGCTGATGAGCATAATAAAATAAGAAAGCTAATTGCAAAGCCAACATTTGCAAGAGAGAAAATATTTAGCAATGAATTAGCTGCATTGCATATGTATAAAAGTAAGCTATGTCTTAATCGGCCCGCATATGTAGGAATGTGTATTTTGGATTTAAGTAAATTGCTGATGTATGACTTTTATTACAACCATCTTAAAAAACAATACGGAAGCGCTTGCAAATTGCTTTACACCGACACAGATAGTTTACTTTTACATATTGAAACTGAGGATGTTTATCGTGATATGGCGCAACATGCAGATTTTTACGATACTAGCAATTATCCTAAAGAACACCCTCTTTACAGTGAAAAAAATAAAAAAGTTCTTGGCAAAATGAAAGATGAATGCGGTGGAGCAGCGGTTGAGGAATATGTTGGCTTAAGACCTAAAATGTATTCAATAGTTACATCAGATGGTAATATCCGCAAAGCAAAAGGCGTAAAAAAATACGTGGTTGAAAAACACATTACGCATGAACAATATAAAAATGTACTTAAAGATCAAAAAGTTATTAGGCATGGCATGAATATGCTACGGAGTGAAAAGCATCAAATATACGGCATACATGTTAATAAAATATCACTTTCACCTTTAGACACAAAGCGATGGATTGCAAATGATGGAATTAGCACTTTAGCATATGGGCATTACAGAATACCACCAGGTGGTAATTGAGTATCAGGAGGTACTACTAATAATTCTTGACGTACAAAACCGCGTTTTGGTGTGTGAGGGTTTATTTTTGGGTCTAAATAATACAAAATTGGGTCTCCAGGTTTTACGATGGTATTACCTATTCGATTTATGCTTAACGACCAAATTGGATCAGTTGCTCTCCTTTGTTCACCACCTTCTAACTCACCAGGTTGGTATAAGTATCGTACTCCAATGTTTGTAGGTATGCGCTGTTCAGATTTGGAACCCCGTGGTGCAGAAGATTTTATTTCAATTTGATTATTTGTTATAGCCACAGAAGGTTTTTTACCGATTAATCGAGTTACCTCATTATTTAAAGCCTTAACAACGGCTGGAAGTCTAGCGACCCATTCTCTCGATCGTGCATCTTTGCCATGTGCTTCCAACAGTAATTCTTGCGCATACTGATGCCCAAATAGCCTCTCAGCAAGTGTTCTGTTAAATCTCTCAACTATTCCCTGAGCTCTATGCAAACCCCTTTCACCACGTCTAATTGCAACATTATTTAATGCCATTAAGTTACTAACGGTGCCCATGAATTCACGTCCTGAATCAACTTGTAGCAATTTAGGCCATGTTAGTGGGCCGCGTTTATAAATATTAGAAAATGCTTTTGCAACTTCATCAGAATTTTTCGATGAAAGCGGGTGGGCTTCCTTATAGCGCGAGGCAATGTCGACAACTGTTAAAGCATACTTATATAGTTTGCGTCCGCGGGGTAATTTATCATGTGGTAAAAATAATAGATCGGCTTGATGGGCTTCATTTGGTGTAATTATATCAAATTTAGGTCTTGGAATATATTTTGGAGCAGGAAGATATATTTGCCAAATTGCTTGCTTTTTTAGCCAATTTTTTGCAATTTCTTCTGACACACTCGCGGTGGATGACAACTTTTTGATGGCAGCAATTCCACGCCAATATCCTTTTGGGCTATAATAAATTTTAGATAGCTTAGTGGAGGTGCGGGGGGTTACTTCTGTTTTTGAAGCCATGATATATTAAATGCATACAAAATAATTTATTGCAATTAACACTATACATGTACCCTACAATGTGCCAAAGTCCGCTAGATAAAGATTGAAGCATAGACCGAATTGATAGTGCACGAGTCCATACATAGATAACAATCTGAGAATTGTGCAATTAAACCTAACAAAAATACAACCCAGTGTCGGTTTAAACCTGTTCTATCTTGTTCCAAAGACTACCTATATATATTACTACATAGGCATATCAACCTCATTAACCTTATGACCCCTACAGAACAAGTCTTCTGTGGTGACCTTATGACCCCTACAGAACAAGTCTTCTGTGGTGACCCCTACAGAACAAGTCTTCTGTGGTGACCCCTACAGAACAAGTCTTCTGTGGTGACCCCTACAGAACAAGTCTTCTGTGGTGACCCCTACAGAACAAGTCTTCTGTGGTGACCCCTACAGAACAAGTCTTCTGTGGTGACCCCTACAGAACAAGTCTTCTGTGGTGACCTTATGACCCCTACAGAACAAGTCTTCTGTGGTGACCTTATGACCCCTACAGAACAAGTCTTCTGTGGTGACCTTATGACCCCTACAGAACAAGTCTTCTGTGTGAACTCGAGGTGTGTGATAATAACGTGTGGCTAATGTAAATACCACATTATTTGCTAAGCCAGCTCATCATTACATAATTATAACCACACTTATAAATACTTGTATGCTAAATAACCAGTGAGAACTAGACCTGTACTAATAACAAATATTTCACCAGTCTGTATATTTGAGACTTGATTTTCGTCTAAATAATCTTCTAACATAGGCTCTGGGCCTGTATCTTGTAGCGTTAAATGTTGCCCCGTAACGAGATAATATTCTGCAGCGGCTTTAGATATCTGAGTGAATGTTTTTTCAGAGTTCGCTTCTTCACGTAATCGTCTGTTTGCATAATCGATGTTGTCTAGTCTTTTCTGATTCCATATGTCTCTACCTTTTTGTAATTCTTCTAAAGCTAAGTCATGCCTTTTCCTCTCAGCATCACCATTAATTAAACTAAACAAAAAATTACTTCCTGTAAAAGCTAATGCATTTACAACAGCACCACCTATTAACATCGCCATTATATATATTTAATTTATTTTTTTATTTTTTTTATTTTAATTTCCCGGTGTAACGCTTGAGCTTGGTATAATATTTTCAGGAAGCCATCCTTGTTTTTGGACCCAAGTTTTTGTTAAATCTGCAAGATAAAGATTGAGAGTAAATTTGGCCATATTTTCAATATTAAATTTGCCTAGATTAGTTGGTTTAGTGCCAAATGCCTTTTCTGTGAGGAAACAGTTGGTGAAAACAAGCCCACTCAGCAAGGCTGTATTGTATGCTGAATTAACTAGTGTATTTGTTGTAGTGTCCATTTATATATTATGCACACAAAAAAAATATAAAAAATAATTAACTACAATGCTCTTTATAATTTTTACAATCCCAACTACATAATTGCCTTACCAATCAAATACATTATCTGATGGAGCTGAATCAGTTGTTTTAGCGACTGGAGCGGAGGAAGAAAATGTGTTTGTTTGTATTTTATTACCTCGTTGAAGAAATACTAAAATTCCCCCTACAATTAAAATAGTAAGTGCTGCAGGAACTTGCCAATACAAGTTATCAGTGCTAATTTTTGTATGTTTTTTAGGCAGTTCAGGAATGGAAATAGGCTGTGATGGTTTATCGTTATAATTAGTTATTATTTTTGCTGACTCTTCTATTTGCTTTTGCATTTGCGCTTTTAGTTCTTTTTGTTTTGCGGCATTTTTTCGCCCTGCCTCTTGTCTCTTGGGATTTTTGATTTTGACTGCTGGGGCTGTTACAGGTACTGGAATTGGTGCTGGAGGTGGTACAACCTTTGGTTCGATCGGCGCCTCAGTTTTAGCCTTAGGTTCAGATACACTAACATCGTCTTTTTGCTCTGACATTTTATAATATTAAATTATAAATTTTTTTATTTAAAAATTATCCCTAATTACCCATAATATTACCCACAATTATCCACAATTATTCACAATTACCCATAATATTACCCTCAATTATCCACAATTACCCACAATTACCCATAAATTTATTTCTCTTTTTGAGATTCTGACGATTTAACTTTTTCATTATCTTCTGATTGTTCAGGAGTTGTGGGGGTGCAATCCCCTCTGTGAATGTATCCACAAGTAAGCAGAGTTGCTGTAAGCGGTGCTAAGTAATGTCCATACTTATGGTAAAGCGTGCAACTGTATGTACTCAAAGCAATATTAATTACTGGATTGTTTATTAGCTTTTCTGTTAATTCTTCACCATCTCGTAGTACTAGTTTGTTATTTGAAAGTGTAGAAGCTAGCAATCCCACTGCATTTGCATAAGCTGAGCATAATGCTGATTTGACTTTGCCATTACATTGCCGATGTATGCATCATATCGCGAGTATATTTTTGCTTTGCTTTTTCTTCCATGCTCTCAATCTCAGCTACTGTAATGTTTTTGCCTGAATATTCTTTGCTATTCCCTCCCGCAACAACTCCAATTAAGCGTTCTCGCATCGGTGATAGATCAAGTTGTGGAATTACAGGAGGTAGATTTTTTGAAGGTTCACCTTCGTTTTCAAGTTTTTGAATACTATTCATTAATGCATCAATACTAGCGTCGTCCATTTTATATTTAAGAATTTATTTTTTTTAAACAAAATAATTATTTTAAGAAATTATAAGAAGTTGGTTGTTCAGTAACTAATATTAACTTTGAGTGTTTATGTTGTGCAAGTAAGTCTCGCATTCTATCTCGTTCGTCTTTTGACGGAATAACATCATTTTCGCGCAAAGCATCAGCAAAACTGTCACGATCTTTACAATAGAACAAACATAGCCACTTAATTTGCTCGCGGAAGTCGGTAAGAATAGAGTTATATTTTTGGGTAAGAATCCACATAGAGCAACCAGCATGACGCCCACTAAATGCAATTTCTGACAGCATTTGATTCTTAGTTTTGAGGTCTTTCAGTGCGCTGCAATCATCAATTATAAATAGACTCTCCCCATCTTCTTGTCGCGCATTCAAATAATAATATTTTTTTAGGGCAAGATTCAAACCACCCTCCTTTTTAGGATTAATCAACATTACTCTGTCATCTGTAAATAGCCATTTATGTGCATGATATGTCTTATTTATTTCAAGAGTTGGACAAAATATAAAAATCCATCTGTATTTGGGCGAATAGGTCATTTGGGTCCATTTACCAGCATGCATATTAGGCCCTCTCTCGGCCTCTAGCAAATTCAATAAAAACTCAGTCTTTCCACAAGCTGTTGCTCCACAAATAATCGCTGAATGCGGTGTCTTCACTAAACTCATTATATTATATCTTTATTTATTTTTTATTTTTCCCAACAATACCCCCAACAAACAACACTAACTCACTTAACGCGGGGGTGTGGGGTTGCAACCCCCCAGCTAGTAGGCAACATTCACAAGACGGCCATTCTCAAAGTTAAGTTGGGCATCAGCGATGTAATAAATGTAGGCGTTTAGAGCTCCTGCTGCCTGGGCTGTCTTCTCAATCTCAATTTGTATAGATTGGCTAGCACCCTCAATTTTCCTGCCGCTACCGTGTAATGTCAAATCATCGTTACTACGGAAATCAAGCCAAAGAGCATATTTATTAGTAAAGTATTCTGCCGCTGTTACATCAGCCAAGTCAAATTCTTTTGCAACATTTATAGCATCGCGGTTCTTGCCGTCTGAAAAATGCTTCCTGATCTCGTGGAACTGTTGATGAGCCCGCATACCGCTAGAATAGATCTGATTGGGCTTACCATCGATTGTAGTTGAAACTTTAGTAATTTTGGGGTTGTAGAAATCTTCACTGTCTCCGTTGAATGCGGTTTGCGGCTCCTTGAATATAATTAGAATTCCTTTCATTGAGAATGCTTGAGGTGCTAGAGTAATGTTCCAAGTTGATTCGCTTTTGTTTAGGGGTAGTTTAGTATGTCTTATAACACGATCATAAAGCACAATATGGCGGCCTTTTTGCTTTTGCTTAATGTCCATTGCTAAGGCTTTAGAGTTTAGCACTTCAAATTCCATACTAATCCCAGTAATTGTATAAGTTGCAGTATTATCACTGGACACAATCACGTTGCCATAATTATTGAAAGTTAGCTCGTAAGATAGTCTGTCCTTAAGGTCGTATTGATGAAATGGCATATTAGCCTCGAGCAACTCAAAATCAAGGGCAACATCAGAGGCATTGGCACCCTTATCGCCGGCATTAATTCGAATCTTTCGCAGGGCCTCGGATTGAATTCCTTGATATACTGAATTTTCACGCTCTTGTTGCGTCATCCACAGATCTTGATAACAGTGAAAAATATCACTGTCATTAAGGGTGTAAACGCTTTGACCTTCTAGCTTAACTTCAATTTTGCTCACGATTGCGCGACCCAAGTTATTGACGATTGTGCGGTTTACATCTGCAAGTGCATTGAGGGCTATTTTAAACGATAGTTTTGCTGTCCCGGGTATAATTACATCATGAGGGCCTAAATCTGGAAATCGTACTGTTAGAATGCCGTTTGGATCAATTGTGTCTGGATTGTGTGTGTTGTATACTGTCATGCGCTCGCCTTTAATTCCCTTCGCTTTACGTAACTTTCTCATAGGATTAAGTTTATTTCCATACTCCATACTCATTTTATTATTTATTATATATATATCTAATATATATATAAATAAAAATTAATTATGGATGACGTTAACTTAGATGATTTTGCGAGAGGAGGTAGAGACGAAGATACAACAGGAGACACTCAAGAAACATCATTCACAGATGAAATATATCAAACCGAAAGAAATAGTTTTGATGCCTTAGAACAAAGATTGGCAAACTTAAGAAGTAATGATGGTATGTCGGCCGTAGACAACACACAAATTAATGCTATTAATGCTCTAAATATGCAAAAAAATAAAATAGCCGGTGCTGCTTTTAATAGAGTATTTACTAGCCCTCCTCGCAATTATATAATAGCAACAAGCGATGCTCTTGTACCATCTGCTGAATTAAGAGTAGGAAGTGATGGTGCTATATATGCAAAATGGCAAGGTCTTGAGGTAGAACTAACTACAGTAAGAGATAAAAAAATATTTAAGTCAGCAAGTACTTTAGCAAATGATTATGGGCGACTTCTTCCCATGGGGCAAGGTGGCACTAATTTTATGAGAAATGGACTACTATTGAGTAATTACAGACAAAATCAAACTCCCAGGAATGTTTCGCCATCAGTAAGAGTTGCCGTAGATGAGGCATTATCCGGTTTACCCGAATCCGTTACTTCATCAAATTTACAACAAGTCATAGATTCCACTCAAGAAAACACAGATATTTTTCTAAAAACTTTAAATGATTACAACCCACAAAATGAATCAACACAACAACAAAACAATTTTGATGCGCAATTAGTTCGTGATGTGGGACGATTTAACCAACAGTTAAATACTGTTAAGGGGCAAATTGAAGCAGCGATGATTAAAATTAATGAATTTGATGGGCAACGAGAGCAAGAAATAGCTGATTCTATTATTGATATAACTGAAGAACAAAAAGCCACAAGAAAAGAACGCATTGCAGAGTTAGATTCTAAAATCGAATTTCAAAAAAATATTATAACAGGCTTTGTACCGGAAATTAAAACTCAAATTGAAGCAATAAAACACACATACGAAAAAATGCTAAGTAAAGAACTGGCGCTTGGTGATAAAATCCGCATACTATTTCGCGAACAGGGAGTCACAATTACGGTTATATTAACGGCAATAGGCTTGGCTATTACCACATTAGTAAAATCCATAACATCAGCAGTAAAATCAGTAACACCAAATCCAAAACCCGATCCAAAACCCGACCCAAAACCCAATCCCAAACCAACTCCAGGCTCTCGCAAATGGATCAAAGCACAACTGCAAAAGTTAGTAAATTTGCTTATAAAATTGGGAGATAAAGCATTGGCTGCACTGCCTGGCCTTATTGGGGCAGTTATTAGCCTTTTGATGAAATCAGCAGCTTCTGTAGTTGGTGTGCTTGCAGAAAACTTGTGGGTGCTATTTATTGCCGTTGGGTACCTTTTGTATGAATTTGCTAGTAAACTTATATCCTCAAAGTAATTATTTCAAATACCCCAAAGCTAAAGTTCCTATAATTATACCCCCTACAGTTAAGCCTATTTTAAGCTCTTCATGCGTTAATGTTGTTGGATCTTCTTTAGGATTATCTGAAGCATCAAAATCAGAGCTATCAAGCAAATTATCCTCGGGAGCTGGGGCTAAGTCAAATTCTGAAGGAATGTCTGGCAAAGGAACTAACGTAGGGGTTACAGGTTGATCGCTCAAATTGGGCCGTATTACTGGAGTTGCATCAAATTCAGTGGCTGAAACCGGCGGTATTTTTTTTATGCTGTTCACAGCGTCATTTACCCCAATATAAAAATCACTTGTCGTTGCTGTTGTAAGCAAGTTGTTATATCCGTTTATTGTGCCTATGTAAAGATCCATGTCACTTGGTATCATGTACAAGTTTAGTCCAACAACAAAATCTAATTTGCTTCTTGCATGTTGAAGTATGTCTTGGTATTGATCTATTGACTCTTCAATGTTTTCTATGCCTTTGATTTTGGCATCTACATTTGTATAAAACTGAGATTGGGCTTCAAGCTCTCTCTTGCCGCTTATAATTGATGTTTTTGTTTTTACTTGTGCCCCAACGATTGTGTATACATATGTTCTTATCGATTCATTAATTCGCAAAATACCCTCTTTTGTGAACCCATTGCTTTTATCGAGTATAAACGATCCAATTGCATCAAGTTCTGAACCAACTTGCGGATTTACTGCCTTATGCCGCGAATCAATAACTGTGGGTTTAAAGTATTGCTCGATATATTCAATTTTATAAGTGTGTCGGTCATTCACTGCAAATTTGCCTGAAGGTGGAATATGAACTGTCCACTTGTTAGCTGGGTCGTAGTCGCCTCCACGTTCTAGTATTTTTGTTTGTTCTCCTCTTAACCCATGTAGAGAATTGTATCGTACAGACCCAAGACCATAAGATAAATCAAGCCTTTGAGTAGATGGTATTCTATCATCCCAATTAAAATCTTTAACCATTTTTTCTAACACATCTCTTTTGATTGGATTGTCATAAGGGTCAAAATCATTCTCACTCGGCAGTGGACATCCTAAAACAATAAGAATGCGTCTAATTTGGTAATATGTATGAAATCTAAATATGCTTTTGACCATGGGGTCTTTATATTGTAAGTGTTCTTTTGACACGCCGCATCCTGTAGTTGCACACCAAATTGCAAAATTTAATTGATTTTGCCAAAATTGCATTGGGTTGTTAATCCAGTCGTTGTAAACAGCTTCATCCGTCACTTTGGGCAACTTGTACCGATTCCAGATATTTTTAAACTTCACTAAAAAGCTGTTATGCGGATTTACTTGAATGTGTTGATTTACTAAGCTAAATTGATGCGTTGGTTCATAAACACTACCAGAGCTATAAGATGTTTTAGAGTTTAATTTAAACATTTTTGGAACACTAGGGTCGGTTTGACTCGTTGCATTATTTGTTGCCATTATTATAAATATATAATATATATTAATTATAATGATTGTGAGAATTACTAACGCGAGTAAAGGCAAACCATTTACTTTTGATGATGCCCTCTGCAACCAAAGTGGAGATATGAAAATTGCAATTAAAAGAATTACAGTGTGGTCTGGATGGTATAATATCTATGAAAAAACAACGGTTAGATGGGGAAGAAATGAACAGGAATCACAGAAACTACCGATTGAGCCAGGGTTTTACAATTTTAATCATCTTACTAAAATTATTATGGATGGAATTGAAAACTTAAGTATAACAGTTAATCCTGAAAGTGGTCTCGTGGATATAACTTTACCTCCAAACATTGAACTTTGGTTGCCGGACCCAGTTAGATATGCGTTAGGTATCGATGGATCTAGCTGGATTAATGAGGATTACGTAGGGGATCGTCCGGTAGAACTTGCACCTAAAAGAATACTTATATATTTAAAGCAATTATCGACAACGGGTAATTACCATAATCTAAATCAATATTTAAGAGGATCTCAACTGTTAGAAATCATTCCAATATCACCAGAGCCCTTTGGACAACATTCCACATTTAATTTTGATAATCCCGATTATATTTCACTGAACTCAGGGGATATAAATGAGCTTGATTTTGATTTTAAAGTAGAATGGGGAAACGGAGTGACACACAAGCTAGACAATAATTTACTGCCAATCGATTTAAATCTTGAAATAAAAAGTATATAATAATATATATATAACAATGAGCATTTATGGACCCAACTATACAACCATGCAAACCTCCCTAACCTCCACATCGCAAGACATTGATATGGAACAGCACAACATTATTAACTTGGGTGAACCAAGACAAAGACATCATGCCGCAACTGCTGCTTTTGTTTTAGACTTAACATCACGCCTTAATACAGAAAAATTAAGCAAAGCTGGTGATACAATGACAGGAAATCTTATAATGGACTACAACGCAATCAAAGAGGTTGGAAACCCTGTAGATGAAACAGACGCTGTAAATAAACAGTACGTGGACAGAATCGAACAACATGAACATGATACCAGACCATATGTTTTAGCGAGATATATTGTACTACCTGAAGATGATAGTAAAGTATACTTCTCTGTTAGAGCGAGAAAGAATATCAATTTGGAAAGGGGACTTCTGGTTGAAATTAAACACGACAATGCAGGTAGCGGTGAAACGTACATTAATAACCGTCCACAAACTATTACAGCAACTTATGATATAGATTTGATACCAAACCCCAGTAAAGACTTGGGTATTATGCAATTAAACTCTAAACTTCATATTGAATGTACACCAAATTTATCAACTCCGTGGACTCTACTCTTTTCAGCACGGCCTGGAGAATCACCACCAGTGGAAAATAATACTTCCATTTTAACATTTTATAACCCTACTACCCAGTCTGTTACGTATCTAACAATGATGTGGACAGCAGATAGCTTTAAATATACAATTACTGATAATGTGTTAAGCAATGAAAATGCTATAATTCATATTGTAGACACCACAAAGCTTAATCATGTTACCATTCAATGTGTTGCAAATAAACTTAATGTGTGGATAAATGGTAAACAAATAAGACAACATAATTTAAACTTCGATTCTTTACATTATATCAGAATGGGAATGAAGGAATTAGGCATCGTGAGTCTCTACGACAGAAATCTCAACAAAGGGGAAATAGTTCAACATTTCGTAGATCATCATGTTGAAAATTTTACAGACGATGAAGTATTAATTTAAAAAAATATATTCATAATAATATATCATGCCTAGTAAAAAACCAACAGCCCCGCCATTGTACCCAAATTTAGAAGATGAGCTTGCACAGCAACAGCTTAATGATAATGGAATAACTTTTAGACTTAAACAAATTTCGGAAATAAAAAGTTTTCTCGAATCAGAAAATGAAACACGAAGTAGATTGAGACGCAGATATAAATCAATATACAATAGTTTTTTCTATGCTAGCACCACATCTGGCGTTATTGCCGTTGGTGCAGGCACCGCTGGTATGACCGCGCTTGGCACTGGGATTGGAGCTCCCATCGCTTTGCCTTTGGGAATTGTATCTATCGGAATGGGTGCCGCATCTGTCGGAGCATCCGCAATTTGTAAAATCATACTTAAGAAAGTTGAAAAACATGAACGCATTAAGAATGTAGCCATGTCCAAGATGTCCAGCATTAATGGCCTAGTATCAAATGCCCTAAAAGATAATAAAATCAGCGATGAAGAATTCCAATTAATTCTGGCTGAGCGAGAGAATTATCGCGGTCATAAAAATCAGATACGCGAGAGAGTGCGTACAGAATTCAAAGAAATAAATGATGAAGTTAGAGAGCAAATTCGTGCAGATGCCGAAAAAAAAGGGATGGAAATAGGCAAGAAAGAAGCTGTAAATACTCTTATGAAACTTGGAGCCCCTTAAACGTAAATCCATCAACCCCTTCAACATATTCTAGTAAACCCAGCTTGGCTCTAAGCATTATTTGTTGCTCGCCTGGTAGCGACTATCAAAATTAAAATTAACAAAAAAAAGAAGAAAAAAAAGAGTAAATCTGAGCGTATAAGCTCTACATCAGATAAATTTAAAGCATTTTGCGACGGAATTATTGGTGCAATTTATAACAATTAGCATTTCTTATTTCGTTTTGCAACTTGTTAAAAATTTGTGTTAACTAATTATTTATTAACATGCCATACAAGATCAAAGCCGAAATACTTATAGGCTTTATTTTTTTTGCTTTGAATTTCACCATTGGATCGAATGTAACAAGGCAATTCTCTATGTTTATCTTCTTCTAAACGCTTTTCTAGTGCTGAACATGCCCATACGTGAGTTCCATCGGCAAGGGTTATGATCGTTGATTCTCCCTTTTCTGTGTCAATGATCTTTTTCGATACCACTTTATAAATTTTGCCAATTACTAATTCTCTCCATTTCGTCGTTTCTGGGTATTGTGTTTTAAGAAGTTGGTCAAACGCTTCATCCGATAACATAGTTTCTGTACTTTCGTTTGTATAAGTTGTTTCAGTTGTGTTAGTTGTGGTCATTGTTATACTAAGTAAATTTAAATCTTCAAATATTTTTTTAATTATCATCAACTATTAATACCACTGCTTCAGTTTTTGGCATTTCTTCTGTTATTGTTATTTCTTCTTTAACTAGCGGTTTTGGTATTTCTGCCCCGTTTTGTATTTGAGTGTTATGATTCCAACAATATAAATTCTTTGGTCTTCGGTCATTATTGCATTTCTTTGCTTTTGCGCTAACCCACTGGCACGATGGGTCGTTTTTAAGTTCAGGATATTCACCCGTTGGATAATCAATTAGTGGCGTTGGTATAAGTTCTGCCATAAACTTGTTTGAAAACTTAATCCCAAACTTGACTTCATTTTAAACTTTTCGGGACTTTTTTTATAATTTAGTTGTATCCAATTCTCTTTGTACTTTACGGACAAGTCATTATCCTCAAACTTGAAGTCTAGATTAATGTTTGTATTCTCTGGTATCCCATAAAACTTTTTAAAGTTTACTAGTGCTGTTTGCAAATCCATATATATTTGAGGATTTTTAATTTTTGTAAATAAATTAATTAATACAAAAATCATACAAAAAGATTCTCCTCGTTGTATTTGTAGTAGATAGGCAAGTGGGGGTTCTGAATTTTTTTCGTTTAAAATTTCATTTTCTATTGATTCCCTGTTATATACCATATTTTTAAGAGGCCCATCACTGATTGTTTTTGATTTTTCTTTTTTGTTTTTTGGTTTAATTTTTATCTTTTCAGGCTCTAATTTTAAAGCGCGTAATAATTCAACCCCAAATTTCTTTTTCAATTTTAACACAGACTTTGTATAAAATGAACTTATTCCGCCTCTTATATATGATACCGCCCAGTCCTTCGATTAATATACTACATACAAAATACCATTTTCTTCCTTAAACGGTAATACAATTGGTATTGTAATATTATGAAAAGTATTGAAGTCATCTCGTAACATTTTGTTTCTATACTAGGTAAATAAAAAGTTCAAATTAAAATTATTTACCTATTTAATATTTATTTACATAAAAATGTAATAAATTTAGTTTTAAATCCCTTAACCAATTTTAAAACTACAAAAATCATACCAAAAAAGAAATCTCAAAATGTCCTTTGTTGTATTTGCAGTAGTTAGTTCTGGATCATCTACCTTATATACCACCTCATCAGTAATTACTACTAATACCCTCGCTTTGCTCTCTCTCAGCTTGGATTTATAGTTATAAATTACTGGGTACCTGGTATACAAGAAAAAGAAAAAAATCCAAGCTGAGAGAGAGCAAATCGAGGGTATTAGTAGTAATTACTGATGAGGTGGTATATAAGGTAGATGATCCAGAACCCCCACTTACCTAACTACTGGGGGAATTTTTTTTTTTGGGCCTGCATAGAGGGGGAATTTTTTTTTTCCAAAAACTTCCTACCCCCTCCCTGGAAATCTAATGGTGCGTCCCTTATTTACATCCCATACCAAACGTCTACTGACATTTTACTCGAGAACGAGGAGAGATCTTGTTTACGGCTATATTGACCAATGACAAACACAATACGTAATACTACTTTGATAAGGTAGTATGGAATAAACACTATTAATTCAGGCGCTTACACTTTACCTCTGAGGACCATTAGTTAAAGCGTCATCATTTGATAGAGAATATAGTCATTACTTTTTAAATAGAGCACAGAAAGTTTAGGCGTTTAAAGAGCATCAAAGTTGCCGAAATCCATCAAATTTCCATTTTCCTACATCATAGGCGTCAGTGAATACCTCTTTGCCAAAGCTTGTATTACAGCTGTACGCATGAATTAGTTAATTCCGCCAAAATATCTTCTTCCCACGATGTTGTGGTTAATTTTTATCCATACTTCTTTAGACAACTAGTCTGACTAGTAAACACAGTTCGCATCTTTAGGTATACAGGCCACTACACAAAAATGCTACAGGGTATACACGTGTACGTCTTAATAAGGGTTTTTTTAAAAACCCGATTACTATTACTTGACGTCACCACCAATTTCTCTTGATACATTTTGAACGAATCGATTTACTCTCTATTGGTTCCTCGATCAACAGTGGTTAGTAGAACATGAAATGTGGTTACTCACTAGATTTATGTTTAAAAACATGATTAATGACAAGCAACCGTTAAATGAACAAAGTGTATTATATGTACATCGTGTATATATCACACACTGTTTGTATGTTATGCATTAAAATGATTACTAATTTGTAGCCTGAACTCTCTCACGTTTCATTTTCATCTAGTATTTATGCTACTCAGAACTTTCTCGGTGAGAGGCCTCTTTTTCCCGCATGGATATCTTCCGTATCTAACCCAGATTTGACAGATTGACCTAAATGGCAAGAGGTGAAATGGGCCCATGACCGTACGTTACTTAGTAAATCTCCTATATTACTCCCTATTCCCTAACAATGAAAACATTGTTTGTGACTAAGACCCTTATTAAAACAAAATACATGTACATTCGTGTTCAGCCATGTAAAATCGACTAACATCGGAAGGAACATTTTGGTATTCCCAAACACCTAACACGATCATCCCTGAAATGAGGTTAAGAACTTCATTTGATCGATATAATCCGACAATGCGCGTCAGTATCTGTCATTTGAGAACATGTACGAAGTATTCCTATCTAAAATGTTTACATCGACAAAGCTCCCTCGTGGTATTCGAAACGAAACAATACATTTTAAGAGTACATGAGGAGGCGCTCCGAATTTAGACGCTTGGCTGCAGAGTGATGATGTTTACGCCATGTCGGTTTATCCCACGGTCAACCAGGGAAATAGTGATATAGAGGGCCTGCATAAACGTAGTTTACCGTTTTCATGATGGACTACTAAACTTTGTTCACCACTTATAAGAAACTAAAAATCCCATTTCATTCATGCGACTTTATAATATCACTTTCAGATAATCCTGCGTCAATTCAAATATGAGTGACGCATTGTTGATCGATGGCTTTATGCAAGGCCTCTATCGAATTTATCAGTAAATGAAGTCCGCAATGAACAATTGATAAAATAGCTCACGGAAAACATATCAAGTGTTTTGGAGTATATTGCATAAGATGTCTGTCTGCACAATAAATTGGCTTTAGTTACTTAAATGTGTGAACAAAAGCATGGTCACAGAATAAAACAAAAATAACAATGACACTTGCCGCGAGCGCAGCACTTAAAGGGGCGCTGAGAGACTGCCGAGAAAAATGAAATTTGGAAAAAAATGAATTGTTTCGATAAATAAGGTATGTAGGAACCTGAATAATAAATAATGTATGGCAAAATGGTTAATAGAATATGGCGTTTTATAGAAATTTGGTTGAAGCAATTATGTGGCGAGTGATGTGATCTACATCGAAATTACCAAATCATTAAGTTGTACACGATAGATGGAGAATTAATGTAAACGGTGTTAGATGTAGTAAGTATATGCCCAAGTATTACGTAAGTACCAAAAATAAATCCTCGTAAACAAATAAATTGATATCCAGGGAAATGTTTTCTTGTCTATTATGTTGGATTTTATACATGGCAGCAAAAGGGGTATATCCATCGGTAACCCTGTTTCATATCCACTTTGTCGATAAGAGAACTGTAACGTCATAATCTACAACGAGTGGTAATACAAGATCTTCAAAATCAATTCTTTCTTTTTTCTCGTAATGTACACTTTTTCGTAAGATACAAATCTAACAGTATTGGGCTGACGAATAGTGGATGACGTTATTTTCTCGAGGTTGTTTGTGAACAAAATATCACATTTCATTATCCGTTTAAAAAACTGTATACACGACGAAATTGATATCGGGGTCACATATTGATTTGTTCCAAGCTATTAATCAAATACGGAGCGTCATTAATTGATCAAATCTCGGAGGTTGAATTTAAAGATATGTGATCTATATTGAGCGATTGTGAAGACGTGATAGTAATTTCTTATTCTGGGCACAAGTAACTATCGTCAAAATTTGATTACACAAACGTTTAGATGTAAATTATTGTGGTTTAGGCACTCTTTAGCCTTAAATCATGCCAGATGCAATGTGTAAACGCCAAAGAATACGTTATTATTAAAGATAGTCACAATTTAAGTCTTCAAGACTATAACCGAGTAAAACATTAAAAAAGTGAACAAGAGGAAGCGGGTAGGAGGGAGAGGTCTACGGATCCATCAATACCTTTCGCATAGTTTAGTTTAGTACTATCGCGTCCTGTTCGATCGGTGCTTTTGTATATATTCATCAGGTCACAGCAAATTTATTTCGTTAAAAATTCCATTCTGAAACAGTGGTCTTTTTATGGTGGGTCCAATGGACCCCCCACCCTCCCTTGCACCATACCCTGGTCACATAAGTGTTAAACTCATTCGATAGCAGAATGACTGTACGCATGGTCAACAAACGTTTTCAGGATGTTCTTATCGTGAATGAGGGCGCTAGTGCGATTGTTCCAATGCTCTGAAATTGTATAATGTTTCTAATCAGATTTGTTATACTGCTGTTCGTCAAATGTTCTTGCACTGTCCACCAGTCTATTTGGAAGGCAACGAAACGCCTAACTAAACAACGCGTCTCTGGCGAAATGAACAATGGACAACTTTTGTCTGAGGTAGTTAAAGACACATATGGAAGAATGCAAATCGGAAGGTGATAAACTCAAGCCCTCAAGGGGCATAAAAACAGGAGCCTCGTGCAGGATCTAAGGAAGCCACACTTTGGGTTTCGGAAATTAAAGTCACAAAGAATGTTGCATATGAGTCGGCACGAGTCAAGACCGGAATTAAACAGAACGAGATGCTCTATTGGGATAGAGAGAAGACAACTTATTGTCTTTGAATTTAAAGACAACATATACACATGCATTTGAATTTGAAAGCGATAATACTAGAAGTACACAAAAGACACACCTTGACTTGAGTAAAAAGAAGATAGTATTCTTGTCTATGGAGTGAAAAATGGACATGGATGCTGTGAGTTGGAGCGCCAACAAGGCCCTTAAGCTGAATAGAAAGAAGACCCTTTCGTGGTATCTTTTGCTAATTCCCATATTCTCACTTTACTGAAAATCAGAATGATATGCTTTTCTTTTCCTGATGTTTTAATGAATAGAATAATCTGTTTTGGATGAAAGAAAGTAACTCATGGATCAGTGCACAAGGAAAAGCATTAATTATAAGTAAACAAAGCAAAATGTATCAGTTAATGACATGTTTTCCTTTGTATTTTGAGCACTGGTATACTTTTCTGAACGTATTCGAGCAAAAACATATAATTCTATTCATAATAACATTATTATGAGTTGCTTTGAATAGGAAAACATATCATTCTGGTAATATGCACAATATTGGGTGGTATTAACCGTCTTATTGTTCTAAAATAACATAAAATTCATTTCCCAAGTCGAAGTTCATTTACCTGTCTAACAATTTACTTGTATTTGAATTCGCCTCTAATCTCCTAAAGCTTATAGGTATTGTAATCTAGCGTGACAATGTTGTCGTATCATATCCGAAATTTATAGACAGGATAAATAACCACTAAGTTCACGTGGTTAATTCCAAATATAATCCAAATGTTATGGCATTTAAGGTTATAGATTATGCAACCGAAATCATTACGATCAATATCGGTCTTTTATCTCCATCATAACAAACAAAGAGTACAAGATTCTCTAATGACCTTTAAAAGAAACGTGATTTGAACCAAATTGCCGACTTAATAAAGAGACTATCGGGATTTTAGACAAACAAACCACATTATGATGGACAACAGCGTCGCTGGAGGCTATCTGTCCGAAGTAAACGCATTCCCTACTTCGATTTCTTTTTGGCGGCACGTAATGGTATCAATCAACTTAACGTGAAATCAAGTGCCTGTACAGGAGTCAACTACTCTCTCCATGTGTTATAGTTTCCTAAAATATTTACCTATTGGAGACTTATAATGCAAGTATCATTGCGTACATTGTTAACCTCAATGTCTTATAAATATTTCTTGTATCTATGCCTATTGTATGACAGAGACAGGCCAGATTGAAACATTCTGACTGTTATGTTCCAACCCTTAGACTAAGACAACGGATATTGGTAATTTACGATAGAAATGTATACATTCAGCATTGATGTAACAGTGGTTAATTGTTTTGTCTGTGAATGCCGGTCATGGTAAATCAACCCAGTTATGTTACATTGCATAAAGTAGAGGAACAATGGGAACGATTTATTAGCCACCGCGAGATTTCACATATTTATTCTTGGTTATTATATTTAATATATTTACCTAACTCACATCCAGAATATTTAACAGCTGTGTTCAGTTTATCATTCTGTGGTAATTCCAATTTGACCTGCTGAATTGAGAGGAAAACAAAAAGGAAAATCATATTTTTATTTTAGGCATTGTGTGTTCTTTTCTGTTTTAACTATTTGCACATTCCAAAACAGAACAGAACAGCGCCAAACAGATGTTTCCCTGTAGTCTGCCTGCACCCGAAGGGTTTTACAGTTAAATGGTAAAACCAATACAATTTTAACAAATAAATTGAATCAGTTAACGTGGGTAAACACTGTTTCAATAGTTGGCATACTAAGGTATTGATACATGAACAGGTTTTTGGCGGGTGAAAACGGTGAACCTACTTGTTCAATATAATTGTACTACTAAAACTAGAATAAGAATTACATATTTTTAAATGCTGTTAAATACTTAAAATATCTCAACGCTTTTGACTAGCTATATATTAGCTGATGATACAATTTAGAAAAGTCTGATGTAAGCTTTGTCGATCACCATGCATTTACCGTCGTCTCACTAAGGGTTTCTTCGATGGCAACCAAATGCAACAGAAACTGACCTAGTGAATCTAGGCAATCTCTTTTACATCCCTTGCGCTCAATTTGACAAATTTGTTTTGAGAGTACCACCTTACCCATGGGTAAGAAAGCCACTAAAGTCTGAGTGTAGGGTGGTTACCACCTTAAACATTTTGAATTCTTCATTTTGATAGATATAGTCTTGAATCTTATACGAACATTTTAATTCTGGCCTATATTTCACCGTACAAAGGCATTTTGAAGTCGGCCATGAATATGACGTGATTGTGACGTCATGCGTGGGTTGTTTGCACTTTTTATGGGATGTATAGAAAGAAGAAACCTCTAGCTACACCATGGTATCAAATAAGCATAAGGGATCACATCAAAACTCGTCCGCCCGGCAACCGTCGGTTCCGTGCAGTTCCGTGAGGTTGCAGCCAATTTCTATTGTTCTAAACAATGATATGCGGTCCAACCGTGCAGAACCGCCGGTTGCCGCGCGGTCGGGTTTTGATTTGCTCCCTAACTCTGCATCTCTATTTGGAATTAATTAGGACCACTGAAGAAATACTTACGTATATCATAGATTGGGTCAAAGCCCCTAATATAAGTTTAATGAGTTTAAAGCAAATAACAGTATCGCCAGTCTCCTTATTGCCTTTTACCATTTCCCGTTGGGTTTGAATTTCTAACCTCGGTGCTCCCTTTTTATCGTAAATCTCTAAAAACCTCAAATAAAAGAGCAGAGCAGAAAATAACTCTCCAAACCGGATTGCCATTTATTGATAAGAAACCAGCTTCTCTACTTCAACTGAATTCTATTCATCTTCTTATCATAACGAAATCACCTAATCGTTACATATTTAATGCGTCTAAGATTTTGACATGAAACAATTGCTTGTTTTCGGGTAAAACTACATCAACCGCTATCATTGGTAAACGTTTCTTTGCATTATGTTTAGAAGATGAATACACCGTGTTATGCTTTAGCAGTGTGCTTTATAGTAGTGAATGTTTTTTATTGAAACTCGGGTAGTTTCAAATAAAATGAATTAGTGTTACCAGAAACCCTCTTTTGAATGAATCAATGCTATCTATAGAGCAAATCTCGATCGTGATTAATTGGTAAGTTGTAAGGCAACTTATATACGGAACATTGCACTGTCGAGAAGTATTTAAAAACAGAAAATTGCTTCTTCGATCTGCGCTATTTTATCACGTTGATCGATCTTCGCTTTTTGAAATGTGAATGAATAGCAGATATGTGAAGCGCTGATTGATTTGTTGGCTCTCTGGACTACATATTTGTTATTTTGAAATCGTTAATGTTAATTAACCAATACCAATTTGAAGGGTATAAACACTAAACAATAAACTGAAATACACATACAAATGACAATGTGATGTATTCGGTCAAGTATTTGGAAAAAATGTAACCAAATACATTTTGGAGACGTGACTCCTGTACAACAGTACAAGAAGATTATGAGGAGATCACATGGCATGGCAAAATAATTTACATTCGAGACGGGCTATAAACTGTTTGACAGATTTTGACCAACGAAAATACAAATTCGCTGTTGAAGTTATATTGATTTTAAGACCCGATTTTAGACCCTTTTCGGCGATGTTTAGTGGATACATTCAAATTCCATCAATAGCATGAATAGAATTCAGCTGGGAACCCTGCATTACGGTTCCGTTCCCTGTATGTTATCCAACTTTCTTGACCACGGCTTTGATGTGCTTTATCCAGGGTAATAAATCATCCCCTCCTACACCATTTATCTGATTTATTTCACACCACCTGTGTCTTGCTAGCGTGCTCGCTACGATTTACACCGCTGTCCTAAGCATGGCTCAAGGCTCTTTTGCAAAATGTTGTTGCGTTAAGAAATTCCTTTTAACTTCAATTTGTCATAGAAACTAGACGTGCTATATCATATTTTGTAAAAACAAAAGTTCAAATTTCGAGAAAAAAAAAATATTACATTATATTATCCGAAGAGCAGCTTTTAGTTTTAAAACTAGCCCAAATCTGGCTGAAAGTCACCACGGGTGCCAAGTCATGTGGCAAGACGCGCCTGCGGGCTTGCTACCAGTTCCACCGCTGCCACACTCAAGGACCCTAGCATGCGGTCAACGGTGTTGGATAGATGTATTTCTTGGGTGGAACTTACTAATACTAGCGTCATGGTCAGTTCAACCTGTCAAACTTGGGCTCAAACTTTACAGGCAACTGGAATGTAATGCTGATCGCTTACTATTTGATGACAGACAGCACGTACAAATGACGTAATGCATTCAGTGCTCAACATGGTCGCCTGCACGTACTCACGTGTCCAGTAAAATGGCTCGATTATATTTTCTCCGTATACCTGACTGGTATTTCATCAATTAACTTTGAAATATGATGTATATTTTGTAGATTATTTTTACTCACAACTTGAAATAAGCTTATCTCTGGGGAAGACTTCTGGCAGCAACTCGCTTGCCTTTCATCAGCCCTAATAACACGTGGGGGCGCTGTTAACGGCTACGGTTAAGTCTGATGATGGCGGCTTCTCGTACTCCACGTCCACACCAATGTCTACAAAACTAAAACCACTTTTTCAATAATATGATGTTTTTAATATAGATAAAAGATAATAATTTACTAAATTTTAAATAGACTGAACAGATCAAGGCTTTTAAATATTGACCGTGAGTTTTTATCTTATGTAAAACAAAAGGATTTGTTCATTAATGTCGGGTCTAATTAATTATCCATTAACAGGTCGTTAGATATTTATTTTTTATTTGAAAAGGACTTTTTAATACTTTTAAAGATACAATTTCTTTTCTTATGGTCTAATGTCGTATGCGAAATAGGTTACGAATAGCAGGTAATACCAATAACTCATCGATTTATAAATCAAAGTTAACTGGATAAAAGGAAGCAAATCAATGCATTCCATAATTAGAAATGATCTTCCGTGTTTACATGCAAACGTACTTCATTATGATTTCATTCCCCAATAACAGGAATTGAACGCTTTCAATATGAATTTCACATATTAAGTAATGCATTTGATCAAGGGGTTTATTAAGTGAAGCACTAAGGTGGCATGAACTCATGACACATGATTAATCATTTCCTCACCATTGGGAAAATCCATTACTTTTTAAACACATAAGAACGCATTGGAGATTAATCAAAGGATCCAGTGTCGGTAAACAAAAATCCAAATTGTTAATCCATTTATGAAATACCTTGCAGCCTATATTAGTCGATTGAAATCGAACCTTAACAATATGCAATGCCGTGAAAGTTAGATAGGTAAGTTCGGACCTTATAATGCTTGAACCGTAACACCACTTCGATGTCCCTCTTTTTAGTTTAAGTAACCAATGTATGTCATTGTAGGTTTAGCTTCACTCATTAATGGGTTATTCGTTGGTCTAAAGATGATCTATTTTCTCGGAAAAAGTAAACTTTAAGTCCCAGAAACTGGTATACCAGTATCGTTCAATACTGGAACATAACAGTTGGGGTTATCCTTGGTGTAAGACAGCACGAAACTAACCTAGCACCAAATCCTCTATTGAGGGATTAAAGGATTATACAGCTGTAATCCGTAATAGGTCTGGACACTAGTCTATACATGAAATATCTTACACCAAGGATACACAAACAGTTGCCAGTATCGCTCGATACTGGTACGTATACTGCTCCAGTATCAGTCGATATGGAACCCCAAATAGTGTTTTGATCGTTTTTTTTATGTACCAGTATTGGGCGATACTAGTACGCATGCTACCAGTATTGATTTGTCCCAGTATTGAGCGATACTGGTACATAATTGTGTTCCAGTCCATAATCTGGGACCTAAAGTACACTTTTCCGTTTTCATTACATCGGACTTTTCCGGTTCAAACCGCGGATTAGATATCCCACATTGGGATTTATAATATGAATGAACATGAATTATGTGACCGTCTACACCAAAGACACACAATGATTATATAGCCTTGGGCAACTAGATACGAGGAACATTGGTAATATGTTACTGACATCGGACACCTCCGGTTCCTACCATTGATTAGATATCGTAGACTGGGACATACAATATGAATGGACATGAGCTGTGCGACCTACTATACCAGACGGACTTGCAATGGTTAGAGCCTTGGGCAACTAGACATTGGAACGATTTCAAGATTTCTTGCTCTGTGCATTGATGGTGTCTAACCAATTATGCCAAAGGCCATAAATCAAACCAATTTTGCCTCTGTGGCGATATTGATGACCAATCATGAGATGCAACGCTATACCTCGATCCAATGGCTTTTTCTGAAATAGAGAGACGGTGTCAAATTATATCATGTAGTTTTGTTGTGATCAGTCTAATTTAAACAAAGTTTCTTTCGAAATTTCCAAAGTTGATATCTCGGTGCACAGAACCTATATACTACAAAACACAGATCAACGCTCCATATCTTAAAAACTATGGTTATAATCACTGACCACCAACTTTTCATGTGTGCAAAGTCAGTGTGTTAATATACACCTAGCACATAAAGTCCCTGACCAGGTGCTTTGAGGTCGACTTATTCAAAATAGATAATCGGTACCAAAACTTTGAGATATACATTGAATGAGCAAATTTCTTCTCCGCAGTTTGGTACCTCATTCAGCAAAATCGAATGGATACTTTTAAAGTTATGGCGATTTCAATGACCGCGCATAACAACAACAAAGTTGCACTAGGTATAGGAAATCATTGATTTGTGTGTGATTACGCACTGAAAAAACTCACAGCTAATCAGCTAAGGCTTGTATTCTTCACAGCCAATCACACCATTTGTCTCGCAAATTACGGTTATCACTCCAGACCCATTCATCTGTCTCGTTCAGATAGCACACAGTTATGACAGTAATCACACACATATCAATGATTCCTATACCTAGTGCAACTTTTCTTTTGCTATGCGCGGTCATTGAAATCGCCATAACTTTAAAAGTATCCATTCGATTTTGTTGAATAAGGTATCAAACTGCGGAGAAGAACTTTGCTCATTTAATGTATATCTCAGATTGTTGGTACCGATTATATATTTTGAATTAGCCAACCTCAAAGCACCTGGTCAGGGACTTTGTGTGCTAGGTGTATATTAACACACTGACTTTGCACACATGAAAAGTTGGTGGTCAGTGATTATAACCATAGTTTTTAAGATATGGAAATCGAATTGACTAATATTTGATCATTTGAGACAGTTCTCGAGGTCAGTATTAACAAATTCAAGTTACTATTACATTTTCTAAATGCAATTCAACCAATAAGAATTACTGAATTACATTGGATTATCTTACTGTGAAATCCGATGCAAGATGTTAGGGTAATATGAAATAAGCATCCGCATTGCAATCGACTCCAACTCTCTTTGACGGCGGTAGATTAACCGAGATAATCCTTAACCAATATTGGACTTGTAAACCGGATGTTCTCAGCTATACTTTTAAATCGTCCCTGGACTCAATTTCTAACCTATGCTCTTCTCTGCCGTGTAATAAGTATCACGTTGCAAAGTTCAAGTTTAATATTTATTTTAAATACCTAATAGATGAGAATCATCCTCTCTTTAAAACATTTGTAAACATGTTGGTTATCTGATTTGCAGAAGTTGGTAATCGTGTCTGTAATGGACAATAATATTAGACTTCCGTTAAACAACGTAATAACGCATTAATCACAACTTCAAATAGTTCACACATCAATGCACATTTTCTAAGCAAACGTTCACACCCGTTACAATTTAATGGGACATTTTCAAATGAACTGGATAGTTGCTAATCCTAAATCCTTCTATATGGACACACAGTTTGAATCATTGAATCAATGTTGATCCGGAAAGGATGGTTGGGTGGTTATATGGGTGGTTACTGAAAATTGTCATATATCTTCTTCTTTTTTTTTCTTTTTCTTTTTCCATAATAGTTGACTAGAAACTAATTATCAACGGGGGGACAAACTAGAATCTACTCAAAGTTTTGATGCGGAGATTATGATCAATTATCACTACAAAACATGGGAGAAAATATTTCCTGGACAAATAAAGTATGTATATATTTCGTAAATTCATCGTGACCGGAACTCAAACGAGCTGAGTAAGTTGTGTCTGCCGCATTCAAATCTATGCAAAACTATAATACAATACAGGTCGCATTTACGGCCAAATTGGAATAATTATGCAAATAGGAGTTCCAACCCGCCATTGACCAATGAACTGATTGATTGTACGTGACGTATTTTGATGAGGTGTCTTGCCAAAGGTTTGATAATGTGCCTTATTAAAATGGGTATTTTTATATGAATGTTGAGGATTTCTATTAGTTACAGGATCAGATAGGATTCCAGTGAGTTTTTAAAAAAATCAGGAAATGTATTCAATGCGATTTGGTCCTTTTCAAAATACGCCACATTGCTAACATGCCATCCAAGCGCCTAACGGCTTTCACCTTCACCTCCTTAACTACCTTCACCTTCATGTCTGCGTCTCTTTATAATAAGCTTAATAAAAGTTCGGTCCCTTTTGTGGGAGCGAATAAGATATATATCTTCGTTTTAAAAGTTGTTATCAGCAATGTATTTATGTATTATGAACAAATCCATTGATTTGGATCTCTGTTTGAAAATTACTTCGTTTTAAAAGTTACCCTTCGGTTGTGTTGATTAACCAGATTAAAAATATTGTTTTACTAAACCTGGATTTATCACCTACCGTATCCAATATAGTGAACTAATTAGGGGTTCAATAAGGTTTCGGAGTTGTTTATCTTGAATCGACAACGGTAAGACGGGTTTATTTTGCGAGGGCAGCTTTAGCTGCCCGAGCAAAATAAACCCGTCTTACCGTTGTCGATTCAAGATAAAGACCTTGTTGAACCCCGTTCAACAACGACCAAACATATTTACATCATTCATATGTGAATAGCGTTTTGGAAAATTGATGAAAACAAGTAAAAAACGTGGTTTAATAGGCTTACTTTGACATAAAAAAATAGCTGCTCTTTAAAAAAACGGAACAAAATGTTTAAGTTTTATTATAATTAGGCCCTTATTTGGACATCGTCCGTTCCCTGTAAATGGGCGAGGGAACTTCTGAATGGGATGGGTTACAAAAGGTAAACATTAGAGAAGACAAATTATTGCGCAAGTAATTGTGGAATTTAAAATATTTTGTAAATAGCATTTTATTCACACACCACCTTTAACATTCAGAGAAAAATTAAATCAAGAATGCGTTTAATTTACATAACACATTTTGATATATGTTTACAGAATATTTGTATCAAATTAGACACACCCCTCCATTTCAATAGTGGTACGGTCCAAATAGATCTGAGGGTTGTCATTTCACCGCGCGATGATACAAAACGGCGATTCTCTTGTGCTGGGTAGCGACCGTTTCGGCTAAAATTGTGGCTTTAGGAATGGTCCGTGACATATGGCCCTCGCCAAAAATATTTTCAGGGATATAGCTACATTTTGGTATATAAAGCTGTTTGATAACTTTAAGGATCGCATGGCGAAATGCATTTATACGCCGAAAAAACGGGCGAAAGAATGAACACATTTTGCGAACATTTGTTGTTTGTTTACAATTTTGCATCGATGCATGGTTTCCAAATAAGGTTCGCCATCCTATTAATTTGCATATGAAGTGTGGGTTTATCTCAAATCAACAACGCTTTGTTACTGTACTTAAGGTATGGGGGAGTTGTTGAACAGTGAGTAACCGTTTGAGTAATTATCTCATTTTGCAGTTTTTAAATATTCATACTTCACGCAATGTGTCTAAAAATGTCGTTTTCTGCCTTATTGCTACGATTCATTATCACTGTTGTGATTGATTTACGAACAAAACAATGGGGAAGCCCTTTTTCAGTGATGCATACTTCCAAACTATGTTAACCAATATCTGATATTAGACGTTCCTTTTGACATTAAATATTTTAAACATGGTAAAATATAACTTCGTAAGCATACATAATAATACTTATCATTCTTAAAAGGAGAAAAAATTGCCAAATACACTTACTTAATCACCCTCATAAGTAGTAGTCGTCACTGGTCGTGTGCATGTACCAACAGTCAGTCATACGGCCGAGTGCACCAATGACGGGTAGCTGAAGAATAGCGCTACCTCGCTAGTAACTGAGGCGTAACCCAAAATTTTGAGAGTGCCAATGCAGGGTAAGCTACTAGGCTAGTAACTGGCGGGTAATTTACGCTAAATGTTATACCTGACCGGACCCAAGAGTAAGTTGGGGCATAACGTTTTATGCCACAAGTCAGTCGATTCTAGCAGTAGCGTAAATTTGTTGTGAACATTGGAGGGGATGATTCGCTGATGCTGAAGGACCAATTGCGCTTGCATGCCCAGGGGTGTCTATTTGAAGTGGAATGTGACCCTTCATAAGCTGAAAGATTTTATAATTTTGAAAATCCATTCATGCAATTTGGTGATTTTTTTAGTCAAAATTTAGATAATAATAATAATAATGGCATTTATAATGCGCCGTCAATCTAGGTAAAACTATTCCGAGGCGCAACATATAAAACAAAAATACAAATTAACATGAAAAATACATAAACAAGGATGATTTGCATATACATGTACATGTATATACAAAGAAATCAATAATAAACTGAGTCAAATAATCTTGTTTTTAACAAGTTCTTAAAAGAGTCAAGTGAATCAAAGCATCTTAAATTATAAGGTAGTGAGTTCCAGGGAGTTGGTGCAGCAACCGAAAATGCGCGATCTCCAAATGAAGAAGTAGTCCGTGGAACAACAAGTAAAAGTTTATCAGATGACCGGAGAGTACGTTTTGGATGATATGGAACAAGAAGATTAGCAATATAAGTTGGTGAAGTGCCATGCAAAGCTTTCCAAGTTAAAAGAAGAAGTTTGAAATGAATCCTTTCGCGAACAGGAAGCCAGTGGAGATCTTTCAAAATTGGAGTGATATGATCAAATTTCCTGGTCTTAGTGAGAATGCGAGCAGCTGCATTTTGAGCGAGTTGTAGTTTGTGAAGTAAGTGATCAGTGATGCAAAAAAAAAAAAAATTGCCATTGTCAATAAGGGAAGTTATAAGACCATGGACGATAGTAGCTGCGGTTTCAAATGTTAACATTTTCCTTATGCTATTGACATTCCGTATATGATAATACACTGATTGGCATATCCGTCGAACTTGAACATCCATACATAGATTATTATCAAACACAATTCCTAAGTTCCGAGCAGATTTTGAAGCAAGAACAGAAGAAGTGTCAATATTGATATGATCAACTCTTTTGCCCATTCAAACACTAATCGCACCGACTTTGGGTCATATTTTGACCAAAATGTACTAATTGTCCAAGGATCTTAAATAATGACTAAATAAATAAACTTATTATTGTTTTTATTAATTAAAAACGGATAAAGCCAAGTTTCAACATTGTTGTGAGTGGAAGGGTAGAACTAGCAGAACGAAAAAAAAGCATATCGTGCCGTGCGTGGTCTGGTGATCGAACCGGGGTTCTACGGTTAACAAGCGAAGGATAAGGTATCCACGCCACGGAAGTATTTGTGTTAAGAGATGTGTTATAATTGTATATAATTGTTTCCATCGGGTGCTTGTGTTGGTCATTAAAATTGTGCTTTTTGGTGCAATATTTGTATGTGCCCCTCGCCCAAAATATGTTTGTAATGTCATGATAGTCCTTATTTTTGAAAAAGCGGTAAACAAACTTCGAAATTGTTGGCAATAAAATGGCATCATTTTTTCCGGATCGCAGGCCGACTCCACGTGATTCTTGATTTACACTCACCTATGACCTAGCGAGTGACGACACGTTTATAATATTACGGAGGACCATTCACGTCAGAATTTACAGTAAACTATAGGTTAACACTTGGCATATGCGCCAATTAATTTTGTAAGGTGACGATGATGATTAATGTGGATATTTACCTCGCTAGTTGCTATTCTGGTGTTACTCGTCAGTTATGCTCTAAGAATTACATCGTTAGTAAGTTATGCTACAGTTAGAGCATAACTACTAGGGAGGTAGCTTACCTCCCTATTAAGTTACCCGTCATTGGTGCACTCGGCCGATGGAATCAAATACGGCACTTCATTGGAATACATTTCAAAATTGAAATTAATAATGAATATACTGTTCTGATAATAACACCCATCACAAAATAATAGGACTTGACCATCCTATTCTCGGTTAACAAAAATTAGATCAATATTTCCATTCCGATTCGGGGTAGTAACACCACGCGTGGTGATGGGCGATCACCATACCGTTGTAAAACAAAAGGATGGGGAACGGGCTCAGTCAACGGCAGGGAATTGGAACTAAAGAACAACGAGGTACTTAACCAACGAAAGGTACGATCAAAAAGATTTGTGCTGAGCTAAAAAATTAAGATATTAATATACGATGTATACCTACCATGTGTCTCTTTTAAGGCATTAAGAGCGCCTTAAGATTTCCGAAAAACATCAAATGTGTATTTCCCGATATGTGAGACATCAAGAGCATGCATAGATGGCTTTCTATGAATGGGTTCATATCTGGATTATGTGGCGTTTCATAATATGTTGATGATTTCGATATTGGGTAATTTCAAAGAAGATTTCTTGAGCCACACCAGCATGCTTCACATTCATCACATGGCCACTGATTTATGTCACCAGTGTCTACTGGTTCCCATTAACATTGCATGGCAATGAATCGCGTAAAATGTTGTTAAAACGAGGGCCTTTAAGAAACTCCTGCTGCAAGTAGTACAATTGATGTGACTTCAATTTAGTCCTCTCTTTGTATTTTTTTAATAAAACATTTTATGGAGAATCAACTTCTTTCATATCTGTGTCTAAGTATGTACCATGCGTTACCAGAGACGGTGAAAAGCAGGAATGATCGTCTCTATTGAAATGTTGTCGAAAACGTGTGATTTGTCTGTCTCGTTCGCATTTGTATGACTCGCAGGTTTGAAAAGCCAGGTATTCAATACGGGTACGACTACTAGTAGTCTGTTGCAACAGTTAATTGCCTCTACTACCATATGTTATGATACAGTGAGTAAAAAAAATGGGGGGAAAAGCCATCTTGTTTTCAAAACCAAGTTGAAGTTTGACACTTTTTAAACGTTGCATGAATGATATATTTGTTGCTTACTTTATGTGACAAATGAAGTCAATCGTATTTTTCGTTTGTCATTGGTTAACCTTTTTGCTGCATAACCAATTGTACTTGTTTGTTCATGAGTATAGTGATTTTTAATTGAAATTGCACACATTTCATTATTTTCATAAGATGGGTTATGTAATTTGATTATTTTATATCCCATGTAAACACGAAAGGATGCATTCAATTCCAATTACGTCACAAGTTTACACGAATTTTCAAATGTTAATGAGAGACATATTTTGCAATCGTAAGCAAAATTTGGGTGTCTCGTGGACAAACATGTGAAATGGGTGCATGGGTAAAAAGATTCAGCAAAGGCAAACGGAAAATGCAATTGACTTCATTTTTTCAACATGAAATTAGTAACAAATATGTTATTCTTATAGCGTTTGATTAATCCTCGGTCAGTGAGTGGGTATGATCTGCTGCATTTGCGATGTATCTAACAATAATTATAACAACCACATTAAATGTTTAATTGGATGTACACTGAGTACAATATTTCGGTCACTTCGAAAAGCTGTGTCAGGCTAAACGTGAAGTCATTATAAACATGATAAACTGGTGAAAAAAGCAGCAAAATATACCACTGAGAAGTATGCGCGAACTATTTGAAATCTTGGTTTGCTGGTATAAATCTTGTTTAGCAAAGTCCGTCAGCCGAACTAATTGGTTTATACGTGAAAAGTCACTTGCAAGGAAAGCAATTATACGCGGACAATATACTATATCGATTGGGCAATTACGACGGTAGCAAACATACATTATCTTTCGTATTTGTGGGTCATTATTTAACTGCATTACATCTACATAAAACTGTTCATTTATCCCAGTGCGAGTACCCTCTTCGTTCGACGAATTTCAATCCATACGAATCTGGAAACCATCCCTTTACTTTGGCGTCACCAGCAACGTCTTCATACATTGCAGATATTTACAGAGGAATATCTATCGGGGAGCTGTTAGATGTAAACTCTTTCATATCCGCTTTGTCGATTATGAGAAAACTATAACGTCATAATTTATACGCGTGAATACAAGATCTTCAGAATCAATTATTTCCTTTCCTTGTAATATACACTTTTCGTAAGATACAAATCTAACAGTATTGGGCCGACGAATCGTGGATGACGTTATTTTCTCGAGGTTGTTTGTGAGCACGATATCAGATTTCATTATCCTTTTAAAAACGTTATACGCAACGAAATTTATATCGGGGTCACATATTGATTTGTTCCCAGCTAATAATCAAATACGGAGGCGTTAAATTGATCAAATCTCGCGGGTTGAATTAAGAAATAATGTGATCTACGAGACGTGACACTAATTTCTTATTCTTGGGCCAATTTATTTTCGTGGACTATTTGATCATTCAGAATGGCAAAACAATAAAGTTTAGAAGTCATTTAAAAATGCGGTGGTATAGATATAATTTTTACCAAAAATGCAAAAATGAAATTCACTTCAAAATACTGGCCCGTGGACGTGTCATTAATTCAAATGAAATTAAGAATATGAGCGTAAAGATAAGTTAATCTTTATTCAAACTGGGTGTACAAGCACAGACAGCTTTAATCTTGACGAAGGAATCGAGCAAAAACATGTGAATCTAGCCATCCACATTTTGATACAAAAAAATGAATAATAATAACTTTGATGGGAAGTCCTAAATTAGATTCTCCTGTCGACCCAATGTTTCATGAATCGTAGATTATATTTTGTCTTATTCTGTATTTAGACATAGAGGGCCTACAATGATACCTTGCAAATGTGAGACACTAGCAACGCACTCCGTGTTTGTTAATTGATTGCGTGGAGAATATTGGGGTGCCTTGACTGGACAGATCGCATAGATTGAGAGCACGTGTGGTGTAGTGGATAGCATGCCGGTCTCACGAAGCAAAGGTTGTGAGTTCTAGCCCCGCTACAGCCAACTTGTTTGTATCCTTGGGCAAGGTACTTAGTCTCAATTGCTTCGTCGACCCAAGCGTGATTGGGGAGCTGTTAGGGGATATTACAATCTAAGTGCTGATACTGTGTGCGCCGTGTCGGTAGCCTGGTAAATTAAGTTAAATGATTGTGACGATTTCCTTACGGCAGCAAAAACAGTGGTTCGGAAGTCACGTATAAATGGTGGTCCCGTGCATCGTTAAAAGGTATCAGACTCTTTCGTAAAGAGTAGGGGATCGTCCCGGTCTGTATCTGTTTCACACATCTAACGGACTCCAATGGAAATAAGCTTGGGTTATCCAGGGTCGTAGGACCCAAATATTATCAAAATTAAAATATCAAAATCAAAATCAAATCGATGGGACGGGGGCTGACCGACAGTAATAGGGGTTTTAACGTATTTGTGTTGAACTTTTTTTTTTGTACGCATTTTTTTTGCTAAATCCCCCCCCCCCCTGGTTAAAAGGTCAACATTTTTTGAAAAAGGTCCACTTTTAAAAGAATTCCCCCCCCCCCTTCCTGGTTACGGGCCTGTTTACATAACCCTGGATATTCACCCATCTATAGACCATACGTAAAAGTTTCGTAGTGCGACTCCAAGGCCGCACTGCAAAACTATTACGTAGGGTCCATACGTATAATATGACTATTACCCAAGACTTATACGATAGTCGTCAAAGTATAAATTTCCATAACCATACGTACACGCACCAAGTTAAATGGAACAAAAGCAAATATTTCAATAATATATAGAAATATCTGCATGGCCCTCAAGTTGCGTGTACGTATACTGATGTAGTCTTATACGTACAAGTCACTTATTCCTTATAGAAAAAGCTCTCTTGATAGCAGAATAGCAGCACACATGGTTGACAAATTAAATGAGGGCACTAGTACAATTATGTCAATGCTCTAAACATTTTACAATGTCTATAAACCAAACTCATGACACAGGTCATCGTAAAACTGGCAAGATGTCAGGAGGATCATCGTTAGGGGCGATATCCAAACTCTACAGTGATTTTAAAGCATTTTTCTAGCGATTTTACAACGATATTCCAACGGTATTTCGTTCTATTGTTAAAAGCATCGGAAAAAGATCGGTGATTAACTAGAAACCTCTCTACTTATCTGGCGTTAACAATATAACTATTGTAGTACTCTCGATGGCTGCATTAGTGAAGCAGACAGATCAAAGGCGCAAGGAAGGTTGTGTTATATTCTTTAAGAAATACTATATTAACGTCAACGTTTTATTGAACCACCCTGTATCTAATGACTCCACCTAATAGACAATCCAAATAGACTATAGACAATCCATCAATATTGGCATGTTTATAAACATCTCAGTTCCCCAGTCTAAATTTAGTGTATTATAAACTACTCTGAAATTGGTTTCTGCCTATATTGTATAATAAATACAATATTACAACTCGTCAACAGCGGTGGCGTGTGCAATATCTGTCATTTATTTTTATTCTGAAAGTTTGCTTTCCGCAATTAAATATTTTTCACAAATTATCTGGCAACAACTTTCTTTTTATTTTATTTATTTATTTTGAATTCCAGTTGCCAGGTATTGTCCTAATTATTTCTAATTATGTATACATAAAATATGGAACGTAACGTGTGTGGATAGATGATATGAGCTATGATGATGTGACTTGACCAAAGATGTTGGTTTTATGCCCCTTTGACATAACATATCTCGGCACCTAACATATTTCAGTTCCAGAATCGTGAGAGGGAATACCCCGCGTACTATTAATAAGTTAATAAGTCAATTATTGTCCTTCGGTGATCTGGAGACCTAAGCCTACTATTTTCCCTCAGCCTTCGGCTTCGGGCAAATAGTAGGCTTACGGTCTCCAGATCACCTTGGGACAATAGTTCACCCCATTTCCCTCATGAACAGTCCATATTTTTATACCATTTAAGGACGAACGGATTAACAATTATGACATTCATCAGTGGCTTTTACCATAAATAGATATAATAGGCAATAATTTTATGGAAGATTGACCTTTTTAAAGGTTATCATTCATCAAAATTTAAAAAAAAAACTTAATTGCTTTAGTAATGTTCTATCTGTACGCACTGTACTCGCGTACATCTAAAATATAAAACCCTTATATCGTATTTTTACTCCCTCCGCTTCCTTTAATATACGCTCCCAATCTTCTAAGGTATCACATTCCCTACCAGAGGCGGTCATCGATCATCGTATGACGTCGTCTGTGACGCAATATTCAAATGGCTTTGGTTAAATAGGTATTCACTAAGCTTACCTTTGAGGGAACGCAGGAGCATTTAACACTCACCACGCGGCTATTAGTTTTACCATATACAAAACAGTTTTTTTCAGAAACTTTCCCAACTTTCAAAGTCGTATCTCAAGAATTACTGGACCTATACTAGTCATGTTTGTACATATTTTAATGCAGTTCTCATGATGATTCCAGGTACGGTGACGCAATTTATAAATGTTGAAATTTTCAAAACATTTGTGACATTTTGGATCTATCGTCTGCTGACGACTGCCGCATTGGAGGTGTTTTAACACCTCCAATTTGTATTAAAATATCAAAGGCGGACGACCCGATTCGTGCCCGATTTTTACACATGATGTTCTCTTTCTATTCTACATTGATGTGCAGCATAAATACAGTTATATCGCGAAGTTACATTACTCAAATTTTCCCATGTGAACCCTTTAACAAACTACTGAGTGGTACCTATACCGCAGATATATGCTACCTCAGATCATTAGCAAGTATCAAGCCACATTATGATCGTACACTCATAGTAAACTTCCATGGTAACCCAGCAACAACTGTAGTGGTGACCTACTGCCCTACAAATGTGGCGGATGAAGACATATCGTAGGAGATCATTACAACAGTCTCAAGAGGGCAATAAACTCCATTCCAGCACGCAGCATCTTGCTTATTGTTGGCGACGTTCAATGCCAGGCTTGAACAGGATGACGCCAAATTCACATGATGACACAAATAGAAAAAGAGAGTACCTAACAGACTTGGCTAAAGAGAAAGATCTAATAATCGTAAATACTTCCTTCCGCAAGAAAAAGGCAAGTTGTGGACATATGTCTGGACTAAATGTACATCCTTGTCAGGCGGAAATGTCGAAACAGTGTTCTAAATTCTGAAGCATATAACACCTTTGCTAGTGTGGGATCTGACCATAGAATCGTCTCTGCTCGTATCCGATTAAGCTTCAGAAAGAGTAAAATCATTAAACGGAAAAAAGGTACTTACGACTGATAATGATCTCCAAGCCAAATATAGCATATAGGTGCATCATAGGTTTCAACTCCTCCAGGATGATTTATAAACTGCATCTGAGAAATATTCCATATTCATTAAAGCCACTCCAGTGGCGTATCTGGGGTCTTTTTCTGGGGGGAGGGGAGGGGGCAAGGGTATTTCCCCCAGTGAACACCAGTTCGACCCTATTATCAGTCCAGGCAAATGACCAAATCTGGAAATCGGGATTGATTTCCAAATCTGGAAATGTAGTGATCAACTTATTTTGCAGGTAGTTATTTTTGTGAACTACCAAAATGCTTTAATTTTGTGGATACTTAATTTTGCGAGTCGAAACCAAACAAACATACCATTATAAATACACTGCCATTTTTTAAGGTTATTATTTTCGCGAATTTGAGCAAGAGCTATTTTTGCGAAATTAAATTGTTCACGAAATTAACAGTTTTCTGCACGGGGACGACCCTATTTTAAGTTTGGCGACAAACTATTTTTTGGTAAATCATGCTACGATAATAACCTAAATTATCACCGTGGCGTTTTAATTTTGATCGGGGCATTTTAAAAAATAAAGGAATTAACTGATTAATTAACTAATTTAATTTAAGCATTAATTAGTGGAGAAATGGTCATCGGGTAATAATTTGTGCTTTTCATTAATTGGTAGGTATGTCTAATTAACTTTTAAATTTAAAAAGTAAAAGTAATTGCTGAAATCTATGTTTTAATCAATTTTGTAGTTTTTGAATCTAATCACGAAGTGTACAGCATTGGTTTCCAGATCAGGCAATCGATTTCCAGATATAGTACATTTCCAGATTTGGTCATTTGCCTGGACTAATTATGTAAACAAATTGCGCAGCTGGGCTGTTTATTCCAGCGAATCACGTTGCATCCTAAAGTTGTAGCGCGCGCGGGTTAACAGCATATCTACACGAATCTGGAGTGAGAGAATCAACCATTCCTTGGATTTGTAGTTTTATTTCTGGTAGACAACAGTGTGTCAGATATAACCAAACTCTGTCTAACTACAAAAAGTTAAATAGAGGGCTTCCACAAGGTACCAAATTAGGTCCTTTGGGTTTCCAAGTTATCATTAATGATGTAGCTTCAGATGGTGCCAATGTGTGGAAATATGTTGATGACTTAACTCTTGCTTCAAATGTCACTAACACCTAACAACAAAGATAAACCATGATTAGCACCATTTATAGAAAATTAGTCACTTTTCAAATGTCACATTTTCAATACTATACGCGGAAGAAAACACCAATTGTTAACAAACACATACTCCTCAATGGGCAGGCTAATTCAAATTCAAAGTGTCATGCATAGGTGAAGGATATGAATGTAAAGGGATTGTTATGGAATGAAGAAATGGCTGCACTTTGTGATCGATTGCCCGCCGGTTAATCCTGGTTATAACCCCTTATAACAGTGTCTGTCACACACGGAGTGAATCTCACACACACCCATTTTCCTACCGCGTAGTGTATTGAAAATATGACTTTTGAAAAGTGACTAATTTCCTTTAAATGGCGCTAATCATGGTTTATCTTTGTTGCTATGTGTTATGTTTGGTATCAAAATGTGCCTAAAATATACATCCAAATGTCTATCTAGCCTGTTTGGTAAAAACATAATCAAAAGTTACTTTAAATGACCTATACAAAGTGTACGACTTTCTTTTGTCGAGCACTTTATATGGTTTGAGCTGGACAAATCTTACGTTATTCATGCCAAGCCGAACTAACCTTACGTTAGTCAAGCTAGCTACGTTAGTCAGAATTAACACCATCTGGACTAACTTAAAGCTAGTCGAGCGACTAGTCTAAACTAGTCCAGCTTAGGACGGACTAACATCAAGCTAGTCGAGCTTAAAGCTAGTCCAGTAGTGCCGGACTAGGCTAAAGCTAGTCAAAATCTCATCTGGACTAGCTTTATGTTCGTCAGGCGACCTGTTTATGTTTTCAGTGTATAACAATAGAATCATTCAATATATTAATATAAACCGTTCGCAGAGTGCGTAAAATGATACCGAAAAGTCCGCTAAAGCTAGTCAAAATGGACACCATCTGGACTAGCTTTATGTTCGTCAGGGGACCTGTTTATGTTTTCAGTGTATAACAATAGAATCATTCAATATATTAATATAAACCGTTCGCAGAGTAAGTAAAATGATACCGAAAAGTCCGTTAACATCAGCCGCTATACATATTTAAACAGGGCTTGAAGATATCATGTAGAAGATTGATCTGAGCCTTATTGAATACATGATAGGAATATCCATGATGTCTTCTTATCGGATCACGTTAATTAATCACAAATAGAAACCAATTCGTTAATGTCCATGCTACAAAATACGTCATTCATTGCGCACAAGACTACTCGATTTACGGACCTATATTGAACTACATTCCCGGGACTACATTGCTTTCAAATTTGAATTTGAATCGTTGTATTATTACAATCCTATGTACGGTAAGTCTTAAATGAGGTTAGATTTAAAAGCCCTGTTAGATGGCGATTGCATTTATTATACTACATGGTTGTTGACAGCTAATACATCATCTTCTATGAACCAAATCGATTGATACGCAAGTGATATAACAAATAAATAAGTTTGGAAGAATTATGTTGCTCTTTTTGTCCCTCATTGATGCTGTCAGCATTTAAATTTATTTCAAAGATAGATTGTTTCTTACAAGCTTGAACTATACCCTACTTGTTGTAGAAGTCTCATTATTGGGGGCAAGTACTGTACGAGTCAGATTAAACCTGACAGATTAATCAGTAACCGTGCACCAGTTATTATCCCGATAGCAAACTTATGCATTATGTATCCTTGCATAAAATGAAGATATAGCCTGCTGATATTCAACCTCGTTCCGTTGATGATAACTCCTTAGCACATGGACGTAGGTTTATTTACGAGTCTGTGAGCTATTCTCTGATTAATAATTGTCAAGGTCACCTCTCACCAGTTAATTGTTTAGATTTGGATGTATCAAGATCAAGACTCTCTTGTTTATGATCTGAAATAATGAAAATATCAATGTCACGTATTTCTATCTAAATTTCAATTTTGGTTTGCCTCGTGTTGCTTTTTTTTCTCTGCATAACTAATAGAAGACAGATCATCATGCATACAAGAAAATAAACTTAAACGCAAACTTTTCTTGTCACTGAAATCAATGTATCTATGTTGACGTAGTTGTCAAAGAAACTGAAGCATGTTGAAACATTAGTTCCCGTGTAAACACATTGAAAAACTGTTGGCCAATGATTATGCGTTGACAGAATCAGAAGAACGACCTTAATTATGAAATTATGAAACCTTTCTTTTTCTCCTATGTATGTAAGGAGGACAATGAGATACCACAGAGGCCCATTAAAAGGCATGTCTTTATGTGTGCCCTGCATTCGGTATAATCAGTCCCAAACCGATATCACCATAGGACACAATAGTTGATTCACTGAACACGTGAGTATTACAACAACAAAAAATGCGCCATCATCGGTACTCAGTGTGCATCACGTTAATAATGCGTAGCATTCCTATAGAGAGCGCAAAACGCAGATGATCAGATATTTCGGACGATGGCGGATACGGAGGGCAATGAGATGCCACATATTACAAAAAAAGAAATGCGCCATCATCCGTACTTAGTGTGCACCACGTTATGCGGACCATTACTATAGATAGCGCAAGACGCGGGTGATGCGCCATCATCGATACTAAGTGTGCACCACGTTAATATGCGGAGCATTCCTATAGAGAGCGCTAGACGCGGATGATCAGATATTTCGGACGATGGTTAGGGGTTGTTGGGTACCGCGCCATTTGCGATATTTTGCGAAAACGATCGTGGTTATCACGTGATACGAATCGTTGAAAAATAATGTACACTGTTTTAACGAAATGCACTATGGAATTATGTTACCAGCCTAAAATCAAAGAGGTCGCAAACTTGCTTACAATTGTATATTACTAGCGGGCACCCGCTAGATGAGTAAACCTGGGCGGTTAATATTTTGGGTTCGATGAGTGTACATGCATGGGCGGTTAATTTTGTACTGTACTGCATTTTGGAGGGTGGAGATGGGACACTAATTAATGTCCCTTAATTGTGTTGTTACGGTCAAGCGTGCACGGGGAAGACTTTCCCACTCCTGGATGTTATGCCACTGATTTACATCTTCTCTTTCTCAGGTTTGCCATATGGGACATGCATACTTTTAAGCCTAGGGCAGGCCTTCTCAATTAGATTTTGTGAAGCACCACTTTTGAGATGTTAGTGATCTAGAAGCGCCACTATCCCCGCGAGCGTAGTGAATAACTGTTGGTTAGCGAAGCTCCCTGGAAGCTCATGGGTTTACCCCCTTTTAAGAGGCTAAGGAGAGCTATATTTGCATGCAATATGGTACAAGAAATAAAGATGTTGATGGTAAAATGTACAAAAATTGGTAGCAAATGTAGTGATAAGCAATAGGCCTACTACTAATAATCATGACTTACCCCACTGCAGTTAGTGGCTGAAGTGGCTCTTCATGCTTTTTGCGAAAAAACCTCGAATATCGCGAAATATAACCCAAAATTTATTGTTTTGTTTGTTCATGCGTCCTTCCGCGCGCCACTTGGACTGATGCAATGCGCCACAAGTGGCGCGCGCGCCACCATTTGAGAAGGTCTGGCTTAGGCCCACGTTTTGAACAAATAGGGGGCGTGGGGTGATTCTAAACACAACGATAACCGTAAGCAAGCGATAATGGACGTAATGTGTAACTATAGAATAGAATAAGGACAATTCATTGTATTACACCATAGACTTGGTGCAGGATTGGGAAGTACACTAATTACATTTGTACACGTTTGTATTGTAGTGCTGAAGTAGTGTACAAGTATAATAACAGATGTTTTTCAAATGCAATGTTGTCAAAATGTATTTTTAAATGATAGTTTGGTTAATATGAATATTCATGATTCATTTGGGATCCTCTTGGATCATCACGGTTCAACCAGGATCATTTCAGTTCAATCTGGATCATTCATATTGCTAATTAATATTCATATTAGTAAATAATTGATTAATTATTCATATTGCTAGTGAATATTCATATTGCAAATTAGTATTCATTACAAAATTATAATTTATTAATATCTCTTTACCCCGATTGTAGACTATATTCAATAACCCAATGGCCGCCCATACAACGTCGTTCATATATTCAGTGGCGTAGGCACCCCCCCCCCCAGTCAGAAGCCATGCCCCCCCCCCCCTCCCTGATGCCCCCAAATGAAATATGACAAAATACAATGTTACACATGGCAGTGCAGTACATGCCCTAATTTGCCAAGTGGCGTTACTTTTAAAGTAAAAAATAGCTCTAAAATGGTCTGAAATACGGTCCTACTTTTAGACAATAAAGCTATTTTAGGTGATTTCCCCCAATCAGAAACCATGGCCCCTGATGCCCCCCCCCCCCCCCCCCCCCCCAATGAAATATGACAAAATACAATGACCCATGACAGTGCAGTACATGCCCTAATTTGACCAGTGGCTTGACTTAAAGTAAAAACTCTTAAATGGTCTGAAATACCTACTATGATGGTCTTCCAAAGCGTCAGTCATTATTCTCTCCAAATAGATGTTGAATAAAGTAGGTGAGAGCAAGCAACCTTGTCTAACCCCGACTGTTGTTTTGAACATCCTCATTGTAGACCACAGGGCTGCATGCCAGACTCTGTCAAACGCCTTTTTGAAGTCCACAAATACATGGTAGAGGTCTTGTTGATGTTGATGGTATTTTTCACAAATTATCCTAAGGTTAAGGATCTGCTCTGTAGCCTAGCTATAACAAGCTAAAAGTGAATGTATAAACAAAGTGTGCAAAAGAGAAATTGTTGGTTACAACAAGTTATCATTATATAACTGAACTCAAGTTAAATCACTTATTTATCGAGCAATAATATAATTGTTTACGCATTTTAATTGTTTAGATACAAAGTTAAATAAATCAAGAGGTAAATGATAGATAAATAAATAAAAAGAAAACTATAAACGCATGGGCGGCCTTTGTAATTTATAAAATTGACATAACAATGATGTTACATTAATTCACCATCAAGTTTAAAAAATAGAAAAATAAAAGGATAACAAGGAAAATATGGGAATCGAACCCGTGATTGACGATTGCCAACGATATGGCCATCGTATGCACGCCACAGAGCTCGACGAGTTTAATTGTGATAGTTTTATTATTTAACCATATTCATTTATTTATAACGAAGGGTTTTTTTATTGTGCCATTTTTGCCAAATGTGTGTGTTTCTCTCGCACAAAATGTGTTTGTAATGTGATTATACTCCTTTTTTTTGAAAGAACGGTAAAAAACTTTGATATTTTCGAACACAAAAATGGTGTCATGTATACGGTCAACGCCATGCCAGCAGCGCTATCCGTAGCGTTGTGAGGCCAAACAAATCCATAGCGGCAAGACCCCGCATAAATTTTAAAAAAAGTGATCTTAACGGGGCTCGATCTCACAACCTTTCGCTCCCCATGTCAACGTTCGATCCACTACACCAACCGTGCTAATTAGAGTATTAGACAGTATTGGCAAATAATTTATTAATATCTAATTTTATTAATGGGACATTTGCCTCATTAATATTCAGCGAACATGCATGCGCTGTGTAATTCTGCATTCCCGGCAAACACTTTGTTCAAATGCACAAAATGTGGACTTGTTTTAAGCATTTTTTTTGCAATTCTGAGGTGTGTGGATCGTGTTTCTTTATCAAAGAAATCCATCCATTTTAGAACATCTGAAATTTAAAGTAGACCCATACACCTGGGAAAGTATGATGCCAAGGGCATATATTTGGCACGTAAATCCAATACAAAAGTTCAGAAAATCGACCAAAATATGACGTCATGACCATTGCTTCGGGACAAAATGGCGCGGTACCACCCCCCCCCCCCCCCCCCCCCCCCCTAGACGATGGTGGATACGGAGGACAATGAGATGCCACTAGGGGGATGTGGGTTACCGCGCCATTTTGTCCAAAATCAATGGTTATGACGTCATATTTGTGTCGATTTTCAGAACTCTTGTATTGGATTTACGTGCAAAAGATATGCCCTTGGCATCACACTTTCACAGACAGGTGTGCAGTTCATTTTAAATTTCAGATGTTCTAAAATGGATGGTTTTCTAACCAATTCGAGAAAGAAAATCGATCTGCACACCTCAGAATTGCAAATAATATGTTTTAAACAAGTCCCTTTTTTGTGCCTTTGAACATAGTGTCTGCTGGGAATGTAGAATTACACAGCGCTGGACACGAATTCCGAACTTAGACACATCGTATTGGCTTAATACATAATCGCGAATACCCATCTCAAAAGTCTAAAAAAACACTTTTCTATGTATAACTACAGTAAATAATCCTAAAACGGATAGTCTACGTGTCCCTTTCGACCTTTTTTCAAGTTCAAATGTCCAATGAATAAAATTAGATATATATAAAATATTCGCCAAAATTGTGTTCAATTAGCACGGTTGGTGTAATGGATGGAACGTTGACAGTCAGCTGCAAAACGGGGCCCCGTTTCAATTGAGGGCGCTCAAAAACGACGGGTGTACGTAACCAAGGTAACACACCCGTCAATTTGCGCAATGATTGAATTTTCGCCTTTTACCCCAATTATCTGCATAAAAAGTAACTAGTTGAGGGCAGCATAAGGTACCAGAACTCCTTACGACATCCAGTTCGATGATTTCATTTAACCTTTGTCCTAACATCACACGACACAAGCTAACATTATGTCTTTTTTGACCGGTTTGCTGCGATGAGACCACCATTTTATAGACGAGATTACACCATTTTATAGAATTTTTAGGGTAAGTGTGATATTTTTTACATTAAAAATAAACCCTATAGTATTCAGAAGTGATGCCTTTGTAACGGTTATCTCTGTGATAAGAGAGTTACTTCGTTGTTTACAATCGGCAAAATCGGCTTTTTATGCATTTTGAAAATTAATGTAACGTGAGAACGTTCCCTTGGAAACGCCGTCCCGTTCCCAAGCCCGCACTATTGAAAAGTGTTTTTTGTTCGTATTCCGGCGGGCGACGGACTTCCGTCACTTGATGAATCGCCGTGTATAAAGTGACGGCGGTGTGTTACTAAATAGAGTGCCCTCAATTTAAACGGGCCACGTTCTGCAGCTGACTGGTTGACATGGGGAGCGATCATTTTTGTTTTATATGCGGGGTCTTGCCGCTTGGCGGGCATCGTCTGTATGCGTGTCCACACGGGCAACGCCGGCGGCGTTGAGTATACACAGCAGCCGTATCAGGCGTGTTTGGATACACCTGGTAAACAACAATAGATCGAGTCCATGCGTCCTATCCCTTTAGGTATATTAGTCTCGGGATTGTGTACCGTATAAATGACACCATTTTTTGGGTTCGAAAATGTCAACGTTTTTTACAGTTACCGTTTCAAAAATAAGGAGTATAATCACATTACAAACACATACAGACCGTGATGGATTTCTAAAATGATTATGCATATATTTTAGAAATATATCAAGGTCTGTGAGTCGGTCACCATCCCATACTTAGTGCGTTCAGGATATTTGTGACCTGGCTCGACAAAATGAGCGTAAAGTTGCTGGAGCTGATTTTGAGTTATGGCCTGAAATAGTCGATTTGACAAGGGGAGGTCGAAAATGAGATATTTTCATTTTCGGAAAGATAAACTATCTATGTATCACATTCTAAAGTATTAAGACAATATTTTGGGTCTAAATATGTTTTTTTAATTAATTTTAGAGAGAGCATTTTATTCTTACATCTCAAGAAATGAACGCAAAGAGAGGGAAAATGTCTTGACATTACCTTGTTTACGTACATCGTCATTTCCACGGGTTTAAATAGTATCCCCTATGACAAATGTGGTATGGTCCAGGGCTTTCCGAAGCTATTAATAGTAGTTTGAACCTTGTAAATTCCCATATGAACCAATGACAGGCCGTTTAATAAAAGGTCTTTGGCATAAACAATCTTTCGTTTAAATTTTGACAGAATATTTTGGAGAGCCAAGTGACGATAAGCTTCACTGACTTTGAAGGCCTTTTTCTCCAATTCAATAATTCAAATCTTTTTTTTTTATACTTTACTCTCATTTTGTGGGGCCAGGTCACATTTAGAAAAGTGTAATACATCGATTGGCCATCAACTATAACAATGCAGCTGAGGTAAGAATGGACGCTTCTTATCTCTTTAGTTATATAAGTCTCAGGTGTGCACCACGTTAATACGCTGGGCATTCCTATAGAGAGCGCAAGACGCGGGTGATCAGATATTTCGGACGATGGTGGACACGAACATTTTGGAGAGCCAAGTGACGATAAGCCAACGTAAATGTTGAATCTCCGTTGTTTCAATGTATCAATTGATTTTGATTATACGGTCCCCGAAAATTCATCACATGTTTGAACTAAATTATGTAACCCTAAAACCGCTGGAGTTGGATAACCAACTCCATTGTCAGTATCATGTTTTGAATTTAATCCGTCGTTAGCCGTTCGTCCCATCTACGTGATGACGTAACCTCGTCAGCATAATTTAACCTTGAATATTTTTGAACGAGCCCATGCCCGACATCGTCTGAGATATATATTTCTCCGAATGTTTCTTTTATACGTTAAACACGGAGGGCCTCTCACTCCAAACTGAATTCACCAGACAGTGGCGGCCACGAGAAATCATAGTGGCAAGTATCGTAAGAATACACTGGCATCACGATTAAAATGCGTCCGGGGATCCGCCGCGTTTCTTGAAGAAGGAAAAACATATATTTTCTTCTTTATTGTAATTATATTTTAAATGTCATATTTCTGTATAGTATTAATCAAAATTCCTATGTTTAACTGATAAAACATCGTAATTTGTGACAGAAATAGAGACAACAAACAAGTGACCACGGTGAGCTTCGAGCTCACGCGTCGAAAAGTCAAGTCCTGGAATGAGTACTTGTATAGTAGTCCGATGCCTTAACCATTCGACCACACGCCGGTAGCTGACTATTTACGTGGCGAAGAAATTGTGTTCCAGTATCGAGCGATATTGAAACATTTTTATATTCCAGTATCGGGCGACACTGGTATACGTGGTACCAGTGAGATTTGTCTCAGCATTGAACGATACTAGTACATAATTATGTTCCAGTATCGCCCGATACTGGAACATTTTATATGTGCCAGTATCGGCCGATACTGGAACACTGACTTTGTACCAGTATCGGAAAATCCTGGGTTTCCCGCTTTTTCTTTCACTAATGGTTTTGTTAGTGGACCAACATTTGTCGTGTGCTTGAACAAAATCCCGGGAACAAAATCGGGACTTGATGATTCGGAAAAGTCTACTCATTTTCTCCGACTTTGTCTGACACTTAGGGAATTTTACATTCCAACTACGTTTGTTGGCTCCCGTTGTACAAAATTGTGTCGCTGCTACGTTACTGAATGAAATGTGATGGTGTCTTGTAAAATATGTTTATTTTAAGGCAATGGTTCACCATGCAGCGGCTATAACGGGACTATTTAGATCATTGTGCATAACATAAACAGCTGTTTCATTCATAGATTTGTTACATCAGGAATCCAAGGAAACATAATAAGAACATTTCACTGTTTCAGACATGCTCGACGTCCAATCGGATGTCTTGTTCAATAGTGCATGACCACTGATCCAGAGTTTCCAGAAGATGTTGATTATCTGGTGACGTCACGGGATGTTTTTTGATGACGTAATCTGGTTCAATTAATTGTGCAGGTGACTAGGTTGGTAGGCTCCTCGTCGCCATTTATTATGTGCTGTTTCATGTCATTATGAGTATAGGCTTTGCGACGGATCCAAAGGGATTATCTAATCCATCTGGTGTTTCTGGCGTCGTCTCGCGCGAGCATTTTGGTATTGCCTTAATTAATTGAGTGGTTTTCAGTAACAGACATCTTCTTCTTTTATCAACATCGATTGGGCTTTGAAATGATACCAAATGCATTATTCTAAGACAAGAATTTTACAAACTGTGATAATATAAACATCACTAAAACCTGTAAAATGTCACACCTCCTCAAAAAAGGGCTTCCAACTCAAGGCACATGACCAACTGAGTTGCCTTAGCCCAGGCATTCTCAAATGGTGGCGCGCGCGCCACTTGTGGCGCATCAAGGTATCCTTAGTGGCGCAAGAGTGGTTAAAATTTGTTTAAACAAAAATAATTTCATGATATAGCCAGATTTTATAGGCCTATCTATGACGGTTAGATGTATTATAAAGACAGCAATTTTCGCGCGCTGCGCGCGCATGTGCCATCAAAAGAGTATTATTTATTATGTTGCCTACATACATATGTTAAAATATTTTGTGAAGGGAATTTTGCCATTGTAAATTCTAAAAAATATGACCAAGTGAGCTTCAACAAGTTGGTTACTAAAATGTGGCGCATCAGTAAATCTAGTTGAGAAAGCCTGATTATTAACTTATTTACTTTGTGTAGAGTTCTTTGCAATTGTGTAGCACCGTATGAAGCCATATCGAACATTCAACTAATGTTCGATTCGAAATTATAGTGTTAGCTTATTATTAAATAAAACCGGCATATCATCACTTATCATTGTTGAGACCTTTCAGGCAAAATAGGCGACAACGACTCATTCAGTAATTCTAATTATATCAAAATCGACTTTCAGCTGACAACACGTGAATTGATTTGGTCTTCCTCTGTGTAGAGCTGTTTTCGTGTGGTGTACGTAATGTAAAAGCTTTACGTAAAGCCAGACGATAGCGAGAATTGGTTAAACTATAAACATAGGGGTTGATGGATGAATTAAGCAAAATGCTTAATTTCAGAGTCAAAATTAAGAATATAACTATTATATTATTTAGCTGATAATCAAGTAGCTTGAAATATCTGGTAAGAATACTGAATCCATTCACATATACCATACAAATGTAGAAAAATATACCATTAATTATCAACATTTTTGACACCTCTCTCGCTACCTTTTGAAAGTTTTCACTCTGAGAAATGTGTTGATTCGACCGGGCACGCAATGTTACTACAATTTGTCTGTACATCACCACATTGAACATGAAACAAGCAAGGTAATATGCAAAAATTATAGAAGCAACTATCACGCTTTTAACATCGTCTAGTGTGAAGCATACGCTGAAAGTGTAGTTTTGATAACTGTCTGTATTTGGCCAAGCAATGCAAATGGAGCGGTATTCTGTGAACAGGGGAATGACAACGCATCCAATAGTGAAGCTTATTAACCATGCTGATATAACTAGTGTAACTGCTCTCTTCTTTCCGGCCACTATTCGATGTTTGATTGGATGGCATATTGCGAGGTAACGATCTAAGGAGACTAGGCTGACGAAAGCAGAAGATGACAGACAAAGTGAATAATACACCCAATAGTATATGATGCAGCCACTGTGTCCAGAATGAGCCAGGTCATCTCGCACAGATGACTTGTAGTATGACAAGAGCTCAAATAATGTCATGACGATGATAAGGAATGTATCAGCTACTGCTAGATTACACAAATAGAAATTGGTGATTGTTTGCATGGATCTAATACGAAGAACAACGTACAGGAATGTAGTGTTACCAAAGAGACCCATCGCTGCAATGATCGGAATAACATACCGGTAAATGAATGCTTCCGACGGAGAATAAAGCATGTCATGCTCTAGACCAGGGTAAATGGTGAAATTCAAAATAACCCATGATTGTTCACACGCTGAAAGCTGAAGAGTAGATGCCATCCTATCATGGAGAAATAGTTGAAACTTACCAAACAATCGACTGGTAGTATAATACAAGCCTACACGTTAGCTGTTCACGTTTCCATTGACTGATAGTGATATGTTAGTCTCCGTTTATAGTGTCTCTGTGCAACTTGTGTTATAAAGATAAAGCCACACCTCTCACCTAACATGGTTTATACGGTAATAAGTAGCATGATGCAATTTGTGTAAACTAATAATATAATTGCGACGCCGATAAAATGAAACACGACCCTGGATTACTAATAATATTTTTAATATTGCAAATTGTAAGTGCTTTCACGCCTCACTAATAACAGCTACTATTCCTCCTCTCACAATTGTTCAGTAGCACAGAGCATCAGCTGATGAACTCAAATGTCAACTTGATTATGCCAACTTATGTCAACACCCATACAAACAGAAAGAGTCCCTTAAAAGACAATCATCGCTCAGAAGAAGTAAGCTATAATTATTTAATTAACTTCAATTATATTATATGGCCACTTTAAACTTCCTTTTGAATTAGGATATAAATGGAAATGTATCGTATTGTTGTTATTGTATTAACTATATAAACACAGTCCGTTTACTATACATACGTACAGACTGTCCCAAAATGATTAAAACCCATCGATGCCCTAAGCTCTTCTTTATTTCCATATGAAAATCAGATGAAATTAGATCCATTGTTTTCCCTTCATTCATGCCATACTAACCTTTCATTAGAATTTTAAGATCATAAATATATTGGACTTCAAACTGAACAAAATTGCATAGGACATAGTGGTTTTACCTTCTTGACAAAATGCAAATCATTAATACTTTTTTCATTATAAAGTAAAAGAAATTTGACACACTTGAGTGACCCCATGTTTCGCATGCCATATGTATTTAGAATAATATTACAGGCGAATATAACCGTTTACAGGCTCTGTTTGCTTTTGGTTTGTCCAACCTGAATTCATGGAATCCGCACGCATGCAAAAATAATCTCAGGATATTATTAAATAATATTGGAAAATTAAAGTCACGACCAGACTCGCAATGACTCGGACTTTGTTTGAGTAGTGCTTTTTAAGACATTGCTGTGGATTCAATGGACGAGGTGAAATCAAACTGGACTCCTTGTGTTGGTTTTTATATTCAAAGATCCACTATTCTGAATGGGAGTGCTAATTAAAACAAAAAGGAAACTGTGTATGTTGTAGATTGGTGGCACACTCCCTCTCATTTCCATTTACTGTCATTGGAAGTAAAGTCCGGCCTGTAACAAAATTGGAATCTCATTTCAGGGAAATTTAACATTGGGAGTGAAATTTTAGTAAGTAAAGAAAATTATGTTCCCATCCATTAACACTCTTGGACCGGTGATTTTGACATTTCGTCGGTAATAAATCATCTAAGATATTGTCAACCGCTGACTCTGCGGCCCATTTTCAGGGTTATGAAGGTTAGTTTATGCCCTTGGGACATGATTATGTCCTTTGCAGTCTTTTAATTGGAACACATAGTGGGAAATAGACACATGATTTATTACCGGTGAAATGTCAAATCACCGGTTCAAAAGTGTTAAGGGACTGGGAACGTAATGAATTTAATAACTGAGCATGTTCCGTGCCCCGTTTGGTAATGGGTACACGGCAACAGAATAAGCTGCGAAATGTAATACGTTCCGTCCGTTAAAGGGCAGCAAACACGACATTGCCATAACATGGAGGACGAGTTCCTCTTTTTGAATTGAAATTCGGAATAGTGTATTTTAGATCCCAGATTCTGGACTGTACTACAGGGTTTTTTAAAAAATAGGACTCTCTTTCAGCATGGACTTAATCCTTATTAAAACCACTGAACCTTGACTGATTTTATTTTATATAAATATTGGCCCAACATTGGCAATATTGGCATTGGCATTATCTTGTTGACCAATTGTTGGGCCAATATTGGGTTCCCATTGGCAATATTGGCATTGGCACTCTCTTGGTCACCAATATTGGACCGATATTGGTTTTACATTGGCACTTTTCAATTGGCATCATGTTGGCAACCAATATTGGACCAATATTGGTTTTTACATTGGCGCTCTTCAATTGGCATCATGTTGGCAACCAATATTGGTCTAATATGGATGACCAAGTGAGTGCCAATGGCATTGGCACGGTTGGCACTCTCTTGGTCACCAATATTGGACCAATATTGGTTTTCCATTGGCGCTCTTTAATTGGCATCATGTTGGCAACCAATATTGGTCCAATAATGGGCACAATATACCAGGGGCGGGAAATGACACCATTGATTTGATATTCAAATTATGAAGTGGTCTAAAAAAGGCGGCCGCTCTTAAGATTTATCACTTCCCGGCCTTTCGGCTAGGATCTTGTGCCTTGTCCTGTCACTTAAAGATTTGTTCCCAAATTGGTCCTGGCCACGGGTTGTCCCGGGGTCCGCTCACTCCTCTTTGGGGGAAATAAAACAATATAAAGATAGAATTCTTCATACCTAACATTTCTCCAAGATCGCCCAATATTGGCCTAAGCTTGGCCGTTGGCCTACATTGTCGAGTGCCAATATTGGGCCAAGCTTGGGCCCATGAGCAAATAATATTGCGCTAATATTGTAAGCCAATATTGGGCCAATAAAACATAAATATTGAGCCAATATTGTAATGTTGTCTGGGTTGTTGTTCATGAACAAACACAATTAATATTACTTACAAACAAAAGAAGAAAGTCTGTCTCAGAAACATTGTGCAAAAAAGTGCTGTGCGATGGGGTTTTTTTTGGTTTTTTAGAAAATAGACTATGAGCTATGAGCTATGCGATTTTTTTTTGATTTTTTTTGGCTATTTTTTGTTGTTGCTTATCCAAGTTTACAGAGAACTTTTTAAAACTTTAAAAAAAATAAAAAATAAAATAAAAAAAGGTTTTTAGCCCCCATCGCGTAGACCTACGCGCCGTACCTCATTTCACATACAAATGCGGGCGGACTTCTGAGACAGACCTTCTTCTTTGTTTGACCTAATCACAGTTGTCCCAAGTTAATACCTGAACACTCTTCTATATCCTGCTTATTATACTTACCGAAAATGCAATGAAATATAAAGGTCAGTTCAAATAATGTATCACACTTTCTAACAAAAATATTGTACAGTTAACATATTTTACAATAGTAATAACTAACTGTTACAGTAATATCACGATACGCAATACATTGATTTTATATAGCGCCTAATCGAATGTCCACAAACATTATTTTCAAACCATTTTTAGTAATTGTTGAATAATTTATTAGCTCAATCTAATATAAAGTATGGATTTGAGAGCCTTTTGTTATTTTACATTAAATGACTATTTCCAATACAAGTATAGACCCTTTGGTCTATGATGCAAGAGTCACACAGTCAACTCATATGTTCAATTGTTGGAACTCATAACCAGACACGTCAACAAATGTATCAACTATGGCTAGATTACATAGATAGAAATTGGTGATTGTTTGCATGGAGCTGATACGCGGGACAACATACACAGTGCCTAATGAGCCGGCTAATGGGGCGTTGTGCGTATAACATAAACACGCGTGAATCGTATTGATATTATAAATATTGAACATTTTAAGTGGTTTCACGTCGAACTGCAAATAGCTATTCTTTATTTTCAAAAGGTGATAACCTTGACAAATTTAGCCAGAAAGTCTTATTCAATGAGAAAGAAAACTCGGCACACAAAATGTCGAGTCTATGCAACATAATAATGGGCATACGCTTACTACATTACAGGGTGAATCAAAAAGATTGTGCACGATTTGAAAAGGCCAATTGACCTTGATGCGTGCAGTGAACCATGAATTTGTTGTTGTCTGTATAAAACGTTGTTAATCTAATTTATCCTTCCAAAAAAATGAAAGTAATCGACTGAAAAATAAGCAAACTGTGACACGTTTTGCAAACTGTCCGTGTTTTTCGCCATTCCAATGGGAGTTACACAGTTAAGACGTGAATACTAGGTTCCTGGTATGTTAAATGTGCCAAAGGTGGTAAAACATTGTATAAATAAATGGTTCAGATGATAATACGTCACATACTAAAAATATTGCACAAATAATATGTTCTGAAGACACTTTGTTTCTTGATAATTGCATTGAAAAGACATTCACATTTACCATAGTAGGTTCACAAATTAGGCCTATACGGTCTGAATTACGGTCTTCTGCTTAAGTTTTTTTTGTAAGATATAAAATAAAATGTTAGCTTCCTTGCAATATAAAATATAAATAATTTAGTTGTTTGCTGAATCCTTCCTTCAACATGGCCACCATTTTGCTGAAGACATGTATGTGCCCTGTCCCAACATGTTGCGAACAGCTGGTCTAAGCATCCCCCACCCCAATCTGAAAAAGTCCTTTTTTTTGTATTGGTGTACCTTTTGTGTGTTTAAATGTACTTTTTTGTTGCACTAATGTACATTTTTTTAGTGAAAACGGCCCCCCCCCCCCCCACCCCAATTTTCGGACCCCCCCCCCCCCCCCCCCCCCCATTTCTCCTTGAGTAAAGCATTTTTCGGGCCGTTTTGGACTAAAATATGTCCTAACCCCCACCCCCCCCCCCCCCACCAATGTACCTTTCCAGAAAAAACGCCCCCTCCCCCCCCCCCCCCCCCTAAAATGAATCCTGCTTACGGGCCTGCATTCCCCTGTTGCGGTATAGGGATGTCACTTTGGCTCTGACACATGCCTCCACTTCTTGAAGACATCTTGCCTCCACTTCTTGGTCTGTGACAGGTGGTGCTTGTATTCAGATTGCCTTTTCATTTGACAACTCGGTATCAGACTATTAATCACTTATCCTAGAGTGAAAAAATGATTTTGACTGCTGTATGTAAATGCATGCGCGCGTCGGTAAAGCAGCACGAGGGATTGGAATCTCTGAATTAATTTGATTGCCAGATAGCTACGGACGACTTTGGACTGCCTTATTGTAATGAATAATTTTAGAAGCATGATCTAGGCTACTTGGCGACAAGGCCACAAATTCAAAATGAATCTGAGTTTACTGTTTCAAGTTTGGAAAAAGGGGGCAAGGTGACTATCATTTATTTCCTTGATATTGAAAAAGTGGTCGCAACCATTATCAACCCAAGTTACATCTAGGTCCGTGAATTTAATTATTTTGTAACTACATAATAAATGTCATACACAAAAAATAATTCAGTCATGATCTTTGTTTATACATCATCATACCTGATATCACCAAGTCAGAAAGGAGCAAATAATAGTAGGCCTAAACAATGAATCAAATTTTATTGGCCTTTTTATTGTCAACTTCGGTTGTTGTTTTTTGAATAAAGAATATCATCTACCTTTTGCTTGACATTAATGTTAATATTTCTACACAAAGAACAAAAATATATAGTGATAATGAAATTCCTTGTCTGCCACCTCGATCAATGGGACAATATTTTGTTTTTGTGCTGGGAGCTCCTAATAATTATACCTGGAATTAGAAATCGATGTTTTGAAGCGCTGAGCATACTCCTAAACCCTCGGTCGACTACTACAATGTTAGAAAAAAGTGTTCGAACACTTAGTAGGCCTAATGTAAAGTCATCCCCCTTTCCCCCCTGATCAATGTTGAGTCGCCCAACTTGCCAAACATCAGCCCGTGGCCTAGCAACATTGATTGGTGGGGAGAGGGGAGGGGTATATTAAAGGGGGGCTTTCAGGCTAGCAGATGCAAATTGGTATTTTCACATGACTCTAAAATTGCGTACTATAGGGTAATTAAACGGTGCAAACAATGGTCAGTGTTCGAACACCTTTTTTCTATGATTGTGTATAAAATCGCTTAAGGAAATCATCTAAATTTGGTTTTTGGCGTGTATCTCCAAAAGTGTATAAGCTATTCTTCTGAGATTTGGCATGATTATCAGGATGGTTTAGGCCCGTCATCGTGTGTAATATGAATGGGATCGGTGAATGTTAAGGAATTGTTAGTACGATTTAATTGTTGAATATATCTAAATGTGTGTAAATGTAAAGGTCATTATGATTATGTATCTTGTCATATACTTGAAATGTATAGCATTACCGACACCAAATACATAGTGAATAAATTATTGTGACTGTTAAATTCTGAGGTGTTTGTATTTAATTTAATTAATGTGACGACTTAATCCAAACACATTTCAACTCTGAAGAGGGACGATTTAACGCTTTCCACGCGGTATACGCAAAGCAGATTTTTCAAAAACATTTTCAACTTTCAAAGTCTATCTCAAGGATTACTGGACCAATACTAGGCACGTTTGTACTTATTTCAATGCATTTCAGTAAAGTAGGGCATGATCTAACTAATAAAGGTCAAGAACATTGTTCATGTCAAGTGCTAACTATAACAAATTGATGGATTTCTAAACATTCAATTTATGTTTTACTATGTGTTAATTATTATATGGTTTTATCATGAGTTAGGCCTAATCGAACTTTTATTAATATGCGTAATAATTGAGCGTGTCACTACGTCTTTTCTGCAATACTATTTTTCCGACAACAAATTATGGTCAGTAATCATCTCTTACATTATTAAAATAATGTTCTCTCAGACTGATGACGCAAAACTATAGCCTACATTGATAAACGGGTTCTATTGATGATTTTGGTAAATGGTCAACCGTTAACGTTTTACCATCATCATGCTCATAGACAAACACGCACTTTGAACGATTCACCAACAAGTAAAATTATATACTATAGTTTCTTTTTTTAAAAGACGGAGAATCGTTGCAGTGTGTGTTATGCCAATGAGAAATCGGCAACGTTTTACCTTTACCATCACCTTTCAGCTTCTCCATGCATTGTATTTGTAGATATGTTGTTGCTCTCACTAAACTCTGTTCAGTCTTTTAAGACTCAAGGTGTTCCTATTGGATGTGTATCTGATAGGCTAATCCAAACAAGTCATTGATGTCATGTATCATTCAATGGAATGTAGAATAGGTGAGTGCCAATCATGTTACAAACACCTTAGTAGTCCGTTCCGCTCTGTTTTACGGATACACTTCATATATTCCATCGAATGCAATAGTATCTTTTCTGAAAACCTTTCACTATCAACACCTCGTTTAGCTCAGTCGATAGATCGCTCGCTTGATACCAAACCTATATTTAATGGTAGTGGGTTCGAATCTGTCATTGGCCTATCTTACTTTTATTACTTATTCTTTCTTTTTTTAATTCATTTCTAGATCTTATTTTCATTCATGTATTTTTATTTATTCTTTTTATTCATTCCTTTTTCTTTTGTCTTTTTATGCTATGACGTGATGCTAATTAATGTTCATAACAATATATTCTATCATTGTGGCGTGGGCATTTGGTGCTATAGTGGTTATTGCTATCTACCGTAGATAGCAGTTATGGCCTATATGCTATACAGTATGTACATGACTTAAATATTACCCATGAACTCGCATTCGAGTTTGTATCAACGTTTAGATGAAATTGGTTGTCATTACGTTTAGATGAAATTGGTTGTCATTAATACCAAAATATTACATGTGTGTTCCATTTATTTAACCGTTACCTGTACATATACGAATTGCGCCATTCTAAATATGTTGAAATTTGAAGGAAATATTGGTTGAAAATCATCATCTTGTAAAAAGTACTTAATATTTATTAATAATATTAAGTTGTCTTATTGCGCATTGTATACGCTACAATGTGTGAAAATCACATTGATATCGATTGAGTGGTTCTCAAGTTATGATGTAAAACGTGAGGCATGACAGCGCGTGTTTTCAATAGCTCAGACAATGTTAGAAAAAAGTGTTCGAACACTTAGTAGGCCTAATGTAAAGTCATCCCCCTTTCCCCCCTGATCAATGTTGAGTCGCCCAACTTGCCAAACATCAGCCCGTGGCCTAGCAACATTGATTGGTGGGGAGAGGGGAGGGGTATATTAAAGGGGGGCTTTCAGGCTAGCAGATGCAAATTGGTATTTTCACATGACTCTAAAAATGCGTACTATAGGGTAATTAAACGGTGCAAACAATGGTCAGTGTTCGAACACCTTTTTTCTATGATTGTGTATAAAATCGCTTAAGGAAATCATCTAAATTTGGTTTTTGGCGTGTATCTCCAAAAGTGTATAAGCTATTCTTCTGAGATTTGGCATGATTATCAGGATGGTTTAGGCCCGTCATCGTGTGTAATATGAATGGGATCGGTGAATGTTAAGGAATTGTTAGTACGATTTAATTGTTGAATATATCTAAATGTGTGTAAATGTAAAGGTCATTATGATTATGTATCTTGTCATATACTTGAAATGTATAGCATTACCGACACCAAATACATAGTGAATAAATTATTGTGACTGTTAAATTCTGAGGTGTTTGTATTTAATTTAATTAATGTGACGACTTAATCCAAACACATTTCAACTCTGAAGAGGGACGATTTAACGCTTTCCACGCGGTATACGCAAAGCAGATTTTTCAAAAACATTTTCAACTTTCAAAGTCTATCTCAAGGATTACTGGACCAATACTAGGCACGTTTGTACTTATTTCAATGCATTTCAGTAAAGTAGGGCATGATCTAACTAATAAAGGTCAAGAACATTGTTCATGTCAAGTGCTAACTATAACAAATTGATGGATTTCTAAACATTCAATTTATGTTTTACTATGTGTTAATTATTATATGGTTTTATCATGAGTTAGGCCTAATCGAACTTTTATTAATATGCGTAATAATTGAGCGTGTCACTACGTCTTTTCTGCAATACTATTTTTCCGACAACAAATTATGGTCAGTAATCATCTCTTACATTATTAAAATAATGTTCTCTCAGACTGATGACGCAAAACTATAGCCTACATTGATAAACGGGTTCTATTGATGATTTTGGTAAATGGTCAACCGTTAACGTTTTACCATCATCATGCTCATAGACAAACACGCACTTTGAACGATTCACCAACAAGTAAAATTATATACTATAGTTTCTTTTTTTAAAAGACGGAGAATCGTTGCAGTGTGTGTTATGCCAATGAGAAATCGGCAACGTTTTACCTTTACCATCACCTTTCAGCTTCTCCATGCATTGTATTTGTAGATATGTTGTTGCTCTCACTAAACTCTGTTCAGTCTTTTAAGACTCAAGGTGTTCCTATTGGATGTGTATCTGATAGGCTAATCCAAACAAGTCATTGATGTCATGTATCATTCAATGGAATGTAGAATAGGTGAGTGCCAATCATGTTACAAACACCTTAGTAGTCCGTTCCGCTCTGTTTTACGGATACACTTCATATATTCCATCGAATGCAATAGTATCTTTTCTGAAAACCTTTCACTATCAACACCTCGTTTAGCTCAGTCGATAGATCGCTCGCTTGATACCAAACCTATATTTAATGGTAGTGGGTTCGAATCTGTCATTGGCCTATCTTACTTTTATTACTTATTCTTTCTTTTTTTAATTCATTTCTAGATCTTATTTTCATTCATGTATTTTTATTTATTCTTTTTATTCATTCCTTTTTCTTTTGTCTTTTTATGCTATGACGTGATGCTAATTAATGTTCATAACAATATATTCTATCATTGTGGCGTGGGCATTTGGTGCTATAGTGGTTATTGCTATCTACCGTAGATAGCAGTTATGGCCTATATGCTATACAGTATGTACATGACTTAAATATTACCCATGAACTCGCATTCGAGTTTGTATCAACGTTTAGATGAAATTGGTTGTCATTACGTTTAGATGAAATTGGTTGTCATTAATACCAAAATATTACATGTGTGTTCCATTTATTTAACCGTTACCTGTACATATACGAATTGCGCCATTCTAAATATGTTGAAATTTGAAGGAAATATTGGTTGAAAATCATCATCTTGTAAAAAGTACTTAATATTTATTAATAATATTAAGTTGTCTTATTGCGCATTGTATACGCTACAATGTGTGAAAATCACATTGATATCGATTGAGTGGTTCTCAAGTTATGATGTAAAACGTGAGGCATGACAGCGCGTGTTTTCAATAGCTCAGACAATGTTAGAAAAAAGTGTTCGAACACTTAGTAGGCCTAATGTAAAGTCATCCCCCTTTCCCCCCTGATCAATGTTGAGTCGCCCAACTTGCCAAACATCAGCCCGTGGCCTAGCAACATTGATTGGTGGGGAGAGGGGAGGGGTATATTAAAGGGGGGCTTTCAGGCTAGCAGATGCAAATTGGTATTTTCACATGACTCTAAAAATGCGTACTATAGGGTAATTAAACGGTGCAAACAATGGTCAGTGTTCGAACACCTTTTTTCTATGATTGTGTATAAAATCGCTTAAGGAAATCATCTAAATTTGGTTTTTGGCGTGTATCTCCAAAAGTGTATAAGCTATTCTTCTGAGATTTGGCATGATTATCAGGATGGTTTAGGCCCGTCATCGTGTGTAATATGAATGGGATCGGTGAATGTTAAGGAATTGTTAGTACGATTTAATTGTTGAATATATCTAAATGTGTGTAAATGTAAAGGTCATTATGATTATGTATCTTGTCATATACTTGAAATGTATAGCATTACCGACACCAAATACATAGTGAATAAATTATTGTGACTGTTAAATTCTGAGGTGTTTGTATTTAATTTAATTAATGTGACGACTTAATCCAAACACATTTCAACTCTGAAGAGGGACGATTTAACGCTTTCCACGCGGTATACGCAAAGCAGATTTTTCAAAAACATTTTCAACTTTCAAAGTCTATCTCAAGGATTACTGGACCAATACTAGGCACGTTTGTACTTATTTCAATGCATTTCAGTAAAGTAGGGCATGATCTAACTAATAAAGGTCAAGAACATTGTTCATGTCAAGTGCTAACTATAACAAATTGATGGATTTCTAAACATTCAATTTATGTTTTACTATGTGTTAATTATTATATGGTTTTATCATGAGTTAGGCCTAATCGAACTTTTATTAATATGCGTAATAATTGAGCGTGTCACTACGTCTTTTCTGCAATACTATTTTTCCGACAACAAATTATGGTCAGTAATCATCTCTTACATTATTAAAATAATGTTCTCTCAGACTGATGACGCAAAACTATAGCCTACATTGATAAACGGGTTCTATTGATGATTTTGGTAAGTGGTCAACCGTTAACGTTTTACCATCATCATGCTCATAGACAAACACGCACTTTGAACGATTCACCAACAAGTAAAATTATATACTATAGTTTCTTTTTTTAAAAGACGGAGAATCGTTGCAGTGTGTGTTATGCCAATGAGAAATCGGCAACGTTTTACCTTTACCATCACCTTTCAGCTTCTCCATGCATTGTATTTGTAGATATGTTGTTGCTCTCACTAAACTCTGTTCAGTCTTTTAAGACTCAAGGTGTTCCTATTGGATGTGTATCTGATAGGCTAATCCAAACAAGTCATTGATGTCATGTATCATTCAATGGAATGTAGAATAGGTGAGTGCCAATCATGTTACAAACACCTTAGTAGTCCGTTCCGCTCTGTTTTACGGATACACTTCATATATTCCATCGAATGCAATAGTATCTTTTCTGAAAACCTTTCACTATCAACACCTCGTTTAGCTCAGTCGATAGATCGCTCGCTTGATACCAAACCTATATTTAATGGTAGTGGGTTCGAATCTGTCATTGGCCTATCTTACTTTTATTACTTATTCTTTCTTTTTTTAATTCATTTCTAGATCTTATTTTCATTCATGTATTTTTATTTATTCTTTTTATTCATTCCTTTTTCTTTTGTCTTTTTATGCTATGACGTGATGCTAATTAATGTTCATAACAATATATTCTATCATTGTGGCGTGGGCATTTGGTGCTATAGTGGTTATTGCTATCTACCGTAGATAGCAGTTATGGCCTATATGCTATACAGTATGTACATGACTTAAATATTACCCATGAACTCGCATTCGAGTTTGTATCAACGTTTAGATGAAATTGGTTGTCATTACGTTTAGATGAAATTGGTTGTCATTAATACCAAAATATTACATGTGTGTTCCATTTATTTAACCGTTACCTGTACATATACGAATTGCGCCATTCTAAATATGTTGAAATTTGAAGGAAATATTGGTTGAAAATCATCATCTTGTAAAAAGTACTTAATATTTATTAATAATATTAAGTTGTCTTATTGCGCATTGTATACGCTACAATGTGTGAAAATCACATTGATATCGATTGAGTGGTTCTCAAGTTATGATGTAAAACGTGAGGCATGACAGCGCGTGTTTTCAATAGCTCAGACAATGTTAGAAAAAAGTGTTCGAACACTTAGTAGGCCTAATGTAAAGTCATCCCCCTTTCCCCCCTGATCAATGTTGAGTCGCCCAACTTGCCAAACATCAGCCCGTGGCCTAGCAACATTGATTGGTGGGGAGAGGGGAGGGGTATATTAAAGGGGGGCTTTCAGGCTAGCAGATGCAAATTGGTATTTTCACATGACTCTAAAAATGCGTACTATAGGGTAATTAAACGGTGCAAACAATGGTCAGTGTTCGAACACCTTTTTTCTATGATTGTGTATAAAATCGCTTAAGGAAATCATCTAAATTTGGTTTTTGGCGTGTATCTCCAAAAGTGTATAAGCTATTCTTCTGAGATTTGGCATGATTATCAGGATGGTTTAGGCCCGTCATCGTGTGTAATATGAATGGGATCGGTGAATGTTAAGGAATTGTTAGTACGATTTAATTGTTGAATATATCTAAATGTGTGTAAATGTAAAGGTCATTATGATTATGTATCTTGTCATATACTTGAAATGTATAGCATTACCGACACCAAATACATAGTGAATAAATTATTGTGACTGTTAAATTCTGAGGTGTTTGTATTTAATTTAATTAATGTGACGACTTAATCCAAACACATTTCAACTCTGAAGAGGGACGATTTAACGCTTTCCACGCGGTATACGCAAAGCAGATTTTTCAAAAACATTTTCAACTTTCAAAGTCTATCTCAAGGATTACTGGACCAATACTAGGCACGTTTGTACTTATTTCAATGCATTTCAGTAAAGTAGGGCATGATCTAACTAATAAAGGTCAAGAACATTGTTCATGTCAAGTGCTAACTATAACAAATTGATGGATTTCTAAACATTCAATTTATGTTTTACTATGTGTTAATTATTATATGGTTTTATCATGAGTTAGGCCTAATCGAACTTTTATTAATATGCGTAATAATTGAGCGTGTCACTACGTCTTTTCTGCAATACTATTTTTCCGACAACAAATTATGGTCAGTAATCATCTCTTACATTATTAAAATAATGTTCTCTCAGACTGATGACGCAAAACTATAGCCTACATTGATAAACGGGTTCTATTGATGATTTTGGTAAGTGGTCAACCGTTAACGTTTTACCATCATCATGCTCATAGACAAACACGCACTTTGAACGATTCACCAACAAGTAAAATTATATACTATAGTTTCTTTTTTTAAAAGACGGAGAATCGTTGCAGTGTGTGTTATGCCAATGAGAAATCGGCAACGTTTTACCTTTACCATCACCTTTCAGCTTCTCCATGCATTGTATTTGTAGATATGTTGTTGCTCTCACTAAACTCTGTTCAGTCTTTTAAGACTCAAGGTGTTCCTATTGGATGTGTATCTGATAGGCTAATCCAAACAAGTCATTGATGTCATGTATCATTCAATGGAATGTAGAATAGGTGAGTGCCAATCATGTTACAAACACCTTAGTAGTCCGTTCCGCTCTGTTTTACGGATACACTTCATATATTCCATCGAATGCAATAGTATCTTTTCTGAAAACCTTTCACTATCAACACCTCGTTTAGCTCAGTCGATAGATCGCTCGCTTGATACCAAACCTATATTTAATGGTAGTGGGTTCGAATCTGTCATTGGCCTATCTTACTTTTATTACTTATTCTTTCTTTTTTTAATTCATTTCTAGATCTTATTTTCATTCATGTATTTTTATTTATTCTTTTTATTCATTCCTTTTTCTTTTGTCTTTTTATGCTATGACGTGATGCTAATTAATGTTCATAACAATATATTCTATCATTGTGGCGTGGGCATTTGGTGCTATAGTGGTTATTGCTATCTACCGTAGATAGCAGTTATGGCCTATATGCTATACAGTATGTACATGACTTAAATATTACCCATGAACTCGCATTCGAGTTTGTATCAACGTTTAGATGAAATTGGTTGTCATTACGTTTAGATGAAATTGGTTGTCATTAATACCAAAATATTACATGTGTGTTCCATTTATTTAACCGTTACCTGTACATATACGAATTGCGCCATTCTAAATATGTTGAAATTTGAAGGAAATATTGGTTGAAAATCATCATCTTGTAAAAAGTACTTAATATTTATTAATAATATTAAGTTGTCTTATTGCGCATTGTATACGCTACAATGTGTGAAAATCACATTGATATCGATTGAGTGGTTCTCAAGTTATGATGTAAAACGTGAGGCATGACAGCGCGTGTTTTCAATAGCTCAGACAATGTTAGAAAAAAGTGTTCGAACACTTAGTAGGCCTAATGTAAAGTCATCCCCCTTTCCCCCCTGATCAATGTTGAGTCGCCCAACTTGCCAAACATCAGCCCGTGGCCTAGCAACATTGATTGGTGGGGAGAGGGGAGGGGTATATTAAAGGGGGGCTTTCAGGCTAGCAGATGCAAATTGGTATTTTCACATGACTCTAAAAATGCGTACTATAGGGTAATTAAACGGTGCAAACAATGGTCAGTGTTCGAACACCTTTTTTCTATGATTGTGTATAAAATCGCTTAAGGAAATCATCTAAATTTGGTTTTTGGCGTGTATCTCCAAAAGTGTATAAGCTATTCTTCTGAGATTTGGCATGATTATCAGGATGGTTTAGGCCCGTCATCGTGTGTAATATGAATGGGATCGGTGAATGTTAAGGAATTGTTAGTACGATTTAATTGTTGAATATATCTAAATGTGTGTAAATGTAAAGGTCATTATGATTATGTATCTTGTCATATACTTGAAATGTATAGCATTACCGACACCAAATACATAGTGAATAAATTATTGTGACTGTTAAATTCTGAGGTGTTTGTATTTAATTTAATTAATGTGACGACTTAATCCAAACACATTTCAACTCTGAAGAGGGACGATTTAACGCTTTCCACGCGGTATACGCAAAGCAGATTTTTCAAAAACATTTTCAACTTTCAAAGTCTATCTCAAGGATTACTGGACCAATACTAGGCACGTTTGTACTTATTTCAATGCATTTCAGTAAAGTAGGGCATGATCTAACTAATAAAGGTCAAGAACATTGTTCATGTCAAGTGCTAACTATAACAAATTGATGGATTTCTAAACATTCAATTTATGTTTTACTATGTGTTAATTATTATATGGTTTTATCATGAGTTAGGCCTAATCGAACTTTTATTAATATGCGTAATAATTGAGCGTGTCACTACGTCTTTTCTGCAATACTATTTTTCCGACAACAAATTATGGTCAGTAATCATCTCTTACATTATTAAAATAATGTTCTCTCAGACTGATGACGCAAAACTATAGCCTACATTGATAAACGGGTTCTATTGATGATTTTGGTAAGTGGTCAACCGTTAACGTTTTACCATCATCATGCTCATAGACAAACACGCACTTTGAACGATTCACCAACAAGTAAAATTATATACTATAGTTTCTTTTTTTAAAAGACGGAGAATCGTTGCAGTGTGTGTTATGCCAATGAGAAATCGGCAACGTTTTACCTTTACCATCACCTTTCAGCTTCTCCATGCATTGTATTTGTAGATATGTTGTTGCTCTCACTAAACTCTGTTCAGTCTTTTAAGACTCAAGGTGTTCCTATTGGATGTGTATCTGATAGGCTAATCCAAACAAGTCATTGATGTCATGTATCATTCAATGGAATGTAGAATAGGTGAGTGCCAATCATGTTACAAACACCTTAGTAGTCCGTTCCGCTCTGTTTTACGGATACACTTCATATATTCCATCGAATGCAATAGTATCTTTTCTGAAAACCTTTCACTATCAACACCTCGTTTAGCTCAGTCGATAGATCGCTCGCTTGATACCAAACCTATATTTAATGGTAGTGGGTTCGAATCTGTCATTGGCCTATCTTACTTTTATTACTTATTCTTTCTTTTTTTAATTCATTTCTAGATCTTATTTTCATTCATGTATTTTTATTTATTCTTTTTATTCATTCCTTTTTCTTTTGTCTTTTTATGCTATGACGTGATGCTAATTAATGTTCATAACAATATATTCTATCATTGTGGCGTGGGCATTTGGTGCTATAGTGGTTATTGCTATCTACCGTAGATAGCAGTTATGGCCTATATGCTATACAGTATGTACATGACTTAAATATTACCCATGAACTCGCATTCGAGTTTGTATCAACGTTTAGATGAAATTGGTTGTCATTACGTTTAGATGAAATTGGTTGTCATTAATACCAAAATATTACATGTGTGTTCCATTTATTTAACCGTTACCTGTACATATACGAATTGCGCCATTCTAAATATGTTGAAATTTGAAGGAAATATTGGTTGAAAATCATCATCTTGTAAAAAGTACTTAATATTTATTAATAATATTAAGTTGTCTTATTGCGCATTGTATACGCTACAATGTGTGAAAATCACATTGATATCGATTGAGTGGTTCTCAAGTTATGATGTAAAACGTGAGGCATGACAGCGCGTGTTTTCAATAGCTCAGACAATGTTAGAAAAAAGTGTTCGAACACTTAGTAGGCCTAATGTAAAGTCATCCCCCTTTCCCCCCTGATCAATGTTGAGTCGCCCAACTTGCCAAACATCAGCCCGTGGCCTAGCAACATTGATTGGTGGGGAGAGGGGAGGGGTATATTAAAGGGGGGCTTTCAGGCTAGCAGATGCAAATTGGTATTTTCACATGACTCTAAAAATGCGTACTATAGGGTAATTAAACGGTGCAAACAATGGTCAGTGTTCGAACACCTTTTTTCTATGATTGTGTATAAAATCGCTTAAGGAAATCATCTAAATTTGGTTTTTGGCGTGTATCTCCAAAAGTGTATAAGCTATTCTTCTGAGATTTGGCATGATTATCAGGATGGTTTAGGCCCGTCATCGTGTGTAATATGAATGGGATCGGTGAATGTTAAGGAATTGTTAGTACGATTTAATTGTTGAATATATCTAAATGTGTGTAAATGTAAAGGTCATTATGATTATGTATCTTGTCATATACTTGAAATGTATAGCATTACCGACACCAAATACATAGTGAATAAATTATTGTGACTGTTAAATTCTGAGGTGTTTGTATTTAATTTAATTAATGTGACGACTTAATCCAAACACATTTCAACTCTGAAGAGGGACGATTTAACGCTTTCCACGCGGTATACGCAAAGCAGATTTTTCAAAAACATTTTCAACTTTCAAAGTCTATCTCAAGGATTACTGGACCAATACTAGGCACGTTTGTACTTATTTCAATGCATTTCAGTAAAGTAGGGCATGATCTAACTAATAAAGGTCAAGAACATTGTTCATGTCAAGTGCTAACTATAACAAATTGATGGATTTCTAAACATTCAATTTATGTTTTACTATGTGTTAATTATTATATGGTTTTATCATGAGTTAGGCCTAATCGAACTTTTATTAATATGCGTAATAATTGAGCGTGTCACTACGTCTTTTCTGCAATACTATTTTTCCGACAACAAATTATGGTCAGTAATCATCTCTTACATTATTAAAATAATGTTCTCTCAGACTGATGACGCAAAACTATAGCCTACATTGATAAACGGGTTCTATTGATGATTTTGGTAAGTGGTCAACCGTTAACGTTTTACCATCATCATGCTCATAGACAAACACGCACTTTGAACGATTCACCAACAAGTAAAATTATATACTATAGTTTCTTTTTTTAAAAGACGGAGAATCGTTGCAGTGTGTGTTATGCCAATGAGAAATCGGCAACGTTTTACCTTTACCATCACCTTTCAGCTTCTCCATGCATTGTATTTGTAGATATGTTGTTGCTCTCACTAAACTCTGTTCAGTCTTTTAAGACTCAAGGTGTTCCTATTGGATGTGTATCTGATAGGCTAATCCAAACAAGTCATTGATGTCATGTATCATTCAATGGAATGTAGAATAGGTGAGTGCCAATCATGTTACAAACACCTTAGTAGTCCGTTCCGCTCTGTTTTACGGATACACTTCATATATTCCATCGAATGCAATAGTATCTTTTCTGAAAACCTTTCACTATCAACACCTCGTTTAGCTCAGTCGATAGATCGCTCGCTTGATACCAAACCTATATTTAATGGTAGTGGGTTCGAATCTGTCATTGGCCTATCTTACTTTTATTACTTATTCTTTCTTTTTTTAATTCATTTCTAGATCTTATTTTCATTCATGTATTTTTATTTATTCTTTTTATTCATTCCTTTTTCTTTTGTCTTTTTATGCTATGACGTGATGCTAATTAATGTTCATAACAATATATTCTATCATTGTGGCGTGGGCATTTGGTGCTATAGTGGTTATTGCTATCTACCGTAGATAGCAGTTATGGCCTATATGCTATACAGTATGTACATGACTTAAATATTACCCATGAACTCGCATTCGAGTTTGTATCAACGTTTAGATGAAATTGGTTGTCATTACGTTTAGATGAAATTGGTTGTCATTAATACCAAAATATTACATGTGTGTTCCATTTATTTAACCGTTACCTGTACATATACGAATTGCGCCATTCTAAATATGTTGAAATTTGAAGGAAATATTGGTTGAAAATCATCATCTTGTAAAAAGTACTTAATATTTATTAATAATATTAAGTTGTCTTATTGCGCATTGTATACGCTACAATGTGTGAAAATCACATTGATATCGATTGAGTGGTTCTCAAGTTATGATGTAAAACGTGAGGCATGACAGCGCGTGTTTTCAATAGCTCAGACAATGTTAGAAAAAAGTGTTCGAACACTTAGTAGGCCTAATGTAAAGTCATCCCCCTTTCCCCCCTGATCAATGTTGAGTCGCCCAACTTGCCAAACATCAGCCCGTGGCCTAGCAACATTGATTGGTGGGGAGAGGGGAGGGGTATATTAAAGGGGGGCTTTCAGGCTAGCAGATGCAAATTGGTATTTTCACATGACTCTAAAAATGCGTACTATAGGGTAATTAAACGGTGCAAACAATGGTCAGTGTTCGAACACCTTTTTTCTATGATTGTGTATAAAATCGCTTAAGGAAATCATCTAAATTTGGTTTTTGGCGTGTATCTCCAAAAGTGTATAAGCTATTCTTCTGAGATTTGGCATGATTATCAGGATGGTTTAGGCCCGTCATCGTGTGTAATATGAATGGGATCGGTGAATGTTAAGGAATTGTTAGTACGATTTAATTGTTGAATATATCTAAATGTGTGTAAATGTAAAGGTCATTATGATTATGTATCTTGTCATATACTTGAAATGTATAGCATTACCGACACCAAATACATAGTGAATAAATTATTGTGACTGTTAAATTCTGAGGTGTTTGTATTTAATTTAATTAATGTGACGACTTAATCCAAACACATTTCAACTCTGAAGAGGGACGATTTAACGCTTTCCACGCGGTATACGCAAAGCAGATTTTTCAAAAACATTTTCAACTTTCAAAGTCTATCTCAAGGATTACTGGACCAATACTAGGCACGTTTGTACTTATTTCAATGCATTTCAGTAAAGTAGGGCATGATCTAACTAATAAAGGTCAAGAACATTGTTCATGTCAAGTGCTAACTATAACAAATTGATGGATTTCTAAACATTCAATTTATGTTTTACTATGTGTTAATTATTATATGGTTTTATCATGAGTTAGGCCTAATCGAACTTTTATTAATATGCGTAATAATTGAGCGTGTCACTACGTCTTTTCTGCAATACTATTTTTCCGACAACAAATTATGGTCAGTAATCATCTCTTACATTATTAAAATAATGTTCTCTCAGACTGATGACGCAAAACTATAGCCTACATTGATAAACGGGTTCTATTGATGATTTTGGTAAGTGGTCAACCGTTAACGTTTTACCATCATCATGCTCATAGACAAACACGCACTTTGAACGATTCACCAACAAGTAAAATTATATACTATAGTTTCTTTTTTTAAAAGACGGAGAATCGTTGCAGTGTGTGTTATGCCAATGAGAAATCGGCAACGTTTTACCTTTACCATCACCTTTCAGCTTCTCCATGCATTGTATTTGTAGATATGTTGTTGCTCTCACTAAACTCTGTTCAGTCTTTTAAGACTCAAGGTGTTCCTATTGGATGTGTATCTGATAGGCTAATCCAAACAAGTCATTGATGTCATGTATCATTCAATGGAATGTAGAATAGGTGAGTGCCAATCATGTTACAAACACCTTAGTAGTCCGTTCCGCTCTGTTTTACGGATACACTTCATATATTCCATCGAATGCAATAGTATCTTTTCTGAAAACCTTTCACTATCAACACCTCGTTTAGCTCAGTCGATAGATCGCTCGCTTGATACCAAACCTATATTTAATGGTAGTGGGTTCGAATCTGTCATTGGCCTATCTTACTTTTATTACTTATTCTTTCTTTTTTTAATTCATTTCTAGATCTTATTTTCATTCATGTATTTTTATTTATTCTTTTTATTCATTCCTTTTTCTTTTGTCTTTTTATGCTATGACGTGATGCTAATTAATGTTCATAACAATATATTCTATCATTGTGGCGTGGGCATTTGGTGCTATAGTGGTTATTGCTATCTACCGTAGATAGCAGTTATGGCCTATATGCTATACAGTATGTACATGACTTAAATATTACCCATGAACTCGCATTCGAGTTTGTATCAACGTTTAGATGAAATTGGTTGTCATTACGTTTAGATGAAATTGGTTGTCATTAATACCAAAATATTACATGTGTGTTCCATTTATTTAACCGTTACCTGTACATATACGAATTGCGCCATTCTAAATATGTTGAAATTTGAAGGAAATATTGGTTGAAAATCATCATCTTGTAAAAAGTACTTAATATTTATTAATAATATTAAGTTGTCTTATTGCGCATTGTATACGCTACAATGTGTGAAAATCACATTGATATCGATTGAGTGGTTCTCAAGTTATGATGTAAAACGTGAGGCATGACAGCGCGTGTTTTCAATAGCTCAGACAATGTTAGAAAAAAGTGTTCGAACACTTAGTAGGCCTAATGTAAAGTCATCCCCCTTTCCCCCCTGATCAATGTTGAGTCGCCCAACTTGCCAAACATCAGCCCGTGGCCTAGCAACATTGATTGGTGGGGAGAGGGGAGGGGTATATTAAAGGGGGGCTTTCAGGCTAGCAGATGCAAATTGGTATTTTCACATGACTCTAAAAATGCGTACTATAGGGTAATTAAACGGTGCAAACAATGGTCAGTGTTCGAACACCTTTTTTCTATGATTGTGTATAAAATCGCTTAAGGAAATCATCTAAATTTGGTTTTTGGCGTGTATCTCCAAAAGTGTATAAGCTATTCTTCTGAGATTTGGCATGATTATCAGGATGGTTTAGGCCCGTCATCGTGTGTAATATGAATGGGATCGGTGAATGTTAAGGAATTGTTAGTACGATTTAATTGTTGAATATATCTAAATGTGTGTAAATGTAAAGGTCATTATGATTATGTATCTTGTCATATACTTGAAATGTATAGCATTACCGACACCAAATACATAGTGAATAAATTATTGTGACTGTTAAATTCTGAGGTGTTTGTATTTAATTTAATTAATGTGACGACTTAATCCAAACACATTTCAACTCTGAAGAGGGACGATTTAACGCTTTCCACGCGGTATACGCAAAGCAGATTTTTCAAAAACATTTTCAACTTTCAAAGTCTATCTCAAGGATTACTGGACCAATACTAGGCACGTTTGTACTTATTTCAATGCATTTCAGTAAAGTAGGGCATGATCTAACTAATAAAGGTCAAGAACATTGTTCATGTCAAGTGCTAACTATAACAAATTGATGGATTTCTAAACATTCAATTTATGTTTTACTATGTGTTAATTATTATATGGTTTTATCATGAGTTAGGCCTAATCGAACTTTTATTAATATGCGTAATAATTGAGCGTGTCACTACGTCTTTTCTGCAATACTATTTTTCCGACAACAAATTATGGTCAGTAATCATCTCTTACATTATTAAAATAATGTTCTCTCAGACTGATGA